>PVJX010032298.1:0-20538 GCA_004027295.1 Dolichotis patagonum | reverse complement strand
AATATTTACATATGTGAGTTTGATTCATTTCACTTATGAATACGGTCTCAAGTTGTATCCACTTATCTACAAAAGTCTCACGTTTATCTTTCTTTATAGCTGAGTAGTACTCCATTGTATAAAAATACTACATCTTTTTTATCCATTCCACAGTCGATGGGCATTTGGGTGGTTTCCAAGATTTAGCTATTACAGTTTTCCCAGAACCACATATTAAAGAGGCTCTTTCTTCCAGTGAACAAGTTTGGCCCTTTTGTCAAAGATAAGATAGCTGATTGTCTTTCTAGTTGTGTCTGCATCATGTAATCTGTTCCATGGATCCTCAGGTCCGTTTTGTTTGTTTGCTTGTTTTGTCAGTACCATGCTGAATTTATCACAGTAGCTTTCCAGTACAATTTCAAGTCAGGGATTGTGATGCCTCCTGCCTTGCCTTTGTTGCCCAGCATTGTCTTTGCTATTCTAGCTCTCTTCCATTTCCAAATGAATTTTCTAGATCTGTGACATATGCTAATGATATTCTGATTGGAATTGCATTTAATCTGTATAACAGTTTTGGTAATATGGCCATTTTCACAGTGTTGGTTCTTCCTATCTGTGAGCAGGGGATATCCTTCCATTTTCTTCAATCTCCTTTTTCAGAGTACTGTAATTTTCAGTGTATAAATGTTTTACATCCTTTGCTATATTAATTCTTAAGCATTTTATTTTAGAAGATGGTATTGTAAAAGGTGTTATTTCCACAATTTCTCTCGCAGTGAGTTTGTTGTTTGTGTGCAGGAATGCTGTTGATTTTTGACTGTTGACTTTGTATCCAGTTACACTGCTGAATTTGTTTATTACCTCTAGTAGTCTTTTGATGGAGTTTTTGGGGTCATCTATTCAGAGTATCGTATCATCTGCAAATAATGATAATTTAACTTCTTCCTTTCCTATCCTTATTCCTTTTATTTGTCTCTCTTATCTAATTTCTCTAACATTTCCAGAACTGTATTGCATAAGAGTGGTAATAGTGGACAGCTTTGTCTTGTTCCAGATTATAGAGTGAAAGCTGTCAGTTTTTGTCTGTTTAGTATGGTGTTGGCTGTTAGTTTATCAGATTGAGGTCAAAATAGACATTTTTATATGAAGATTATGTGCTACATATGTATCCCTTAGGGATATCATATAACAAGGCAAAAAAATTGAAGAAAGCTGATAAAGTTATTATAGAAGAATGCTGAATAAATTATTATAGAAGAATGCTGAATAAATCAATTAATTCCAAGGAAAAGAGAAAGATCAGAAGAAAATAAAAACTAGGGGAAATGTAGAAACCATAGCACATATTGGTAAACCAGAATTTGACAATGTTTGTGTTCACAACTGTAAATACTTGAACTAAAAGACAATAATTTTATAAAACTTTAGATAATCAAATTATCTGATGCATATAGAACAAATTATCTTATGTGCATATTTAACAAAATTCAATACCTATTAAAGAAAAAAGTCTCTAATTAGGAGTAAATAACTAAAACTCTACTCCCAAGCAACATGATTAAATATATAAAAATATAAATACTTGAAAAAATTTCTGGGATTAATATTCTAATATAGTAAGGTTTCAGGATATGAGTTTGATTTTTAAGTGATTTGCTTTCCTACATTCCAACTGTGAACAATTAGAATTTAAAAATAACAATATCAACACCAAAAAATATTAAGTACTTAGATTAAAATCTAACAAAATATGTTCAAGACCTATATAAGGAAAATTACAAACTTCAATGAAACAAAAATAAATAAACAGAAGAATGCTCTGTGCATGAGTAGCAGAACTCAAAACTGCAAATATTCTCAATCATATCTACAGCTTCAGTAAAATCATCTGTGACTATTGAAGGACTATTTTAGTAGACCCAGAATGTTCAACACATCAATAAAAAAACAACATTCTAAGTGCTTAGCTACTACATGATTTGATATCAAGCTACGTTAATTGAAATCATGGGTTAGTGATAAAAGAACAGAAAGTCAGAACAAGGGAGCAGAATAAATGCAGTCATACAGATGTAGTCAGTTGGCCTTTACTGCAAGATCACAAGCAGTTTAACGGTGAGGGAATAATCTTTACAACAAATGGTAAATGCTGGAGCAAAGTATATTCACATCCAAAAACAACAACAAAAAATTGACACATACCTTATAGCATTCACAAATAAATAAATATAACTGATCATACACTAACCAAAAATGTATATAATAGAACTGTAAAACTCACAGAAGGTAACAGAAAAAAAATCAACATGACCTTGGGTTTAGTGAAGACTGTTACTTCAGTTTGTGTCGAGATGTCCCCCTAAAGCCTGGTGCAGTGATGGGCACAGACTTCTGGAGTTTGTGGCTGATCCATGGACCAATGCTGGGTGTGAGGTGTGAGGACTACATGTGCCCTAGCGCAGATAGCCTGTGTACAATATAAGGGAGCAAGAGACCTTTGTCTCTCTTGTTCTCCTCTCTTACTGCTTTTGCTGTTTTCTGCTGCCATGAACTCTTGCCATTCCTCCATCTACCACTCTGCCTTGTAGCCAGTCACTTATGGACTAAAACCTCTACAAACTGTGAGTTAAATAAAATTTTCCTCCGTTAACATTGGGTGTTGGGTATTTTGTCTCAGCAAAGAGAAATGTAACTAAGACAACTATTTGGATAAAATACCAGAGGTTCAGTCCTTAAAAGAAATATGTGATAAGCTGATTTTCATGGAAATCTAAAACTTTTACTCAGAAAAAAAATGTTATGAAGAAGATGAAAGAAAAGCAAAAGGCTTGGAGGAAATTCTTGCAAAAATATATCTCATAAAATTTAATCTATCAATATAAAAAAGCAGCAAGTATGATCAGATGGTATTATCCAGTAACTATAAAGTTTAATATTTTATGATCATTTCAACAGATACAGAAAAATAAACTGGTAAAACTTAACACCCTTTCATGTTACAAACTCTCCACTAAAGTATAAGTAAAATAAATTTTCTTTAATCTGATAAAACTCATACTAAGGCACATTATAGGTGACCTTGTACTGGTGTTTAAATATTAAGTGCGTCTCCAAAAATTTGGAAAGAAGTCAAGAATGTGGATTCTTATCATATCTATTCAACACTGTATGGGAGGTCCTGGCCTGTGTACATGGCAGGAAGAAATAATAGGATAATGACGAAAAGTAAGAAGTAAAACTGACTATTTATAGCTAAGTGTGGTTTTCTAGGTAGAAAATACTAAGCAACTATGGTATCAAGTAAATTTAAGCATACAAAGACAATTTACATCAGTCGGATCTCTGCATATTTTCAGCAAAATTAGAACAGGAAATAAAATACAAATTATTTCCAATACTATAAAAAGACGATTATTAGAAATACACTTAAAAAGATGTTTAGCACTTCTGCAGTGAACATTGAAAGCATTTCTGAGAACAAAAATAAAAAGAAAAGTAAGACACAACCAGTGGATAACTAAGTAAATGCACAACTATGTCCTGTTGCTGGACTGGAAGACTTGAAATTATTAAAATGGCAGTTTTGTCTTAATTAATTTATATGTAACCCACACAATTCCAATCAGAAGCCCAGTGGCTTTTATTTAGAATTTAGTAATATAGTCTTGAAAATATATATGTGGAAATTTAAATGATATCAAATAGCCAAGATAACGTTCATAAATACATAAGAGGACAACTCTAAAACATTAGTTTGGGGAACAATTATTTTTGAGAAGTTTTTTTTTTTTAAATAGCAACTGAAAATATAGACAAATGGGAAATCCATTTAAAAGCTCTCCTCTGCAAAGGAAATGATCAACGGAGTGAAGGCATGAATCCAAGAATGAAAGAAAGTATTTGAAAACCGCGTATCTGATGAAGAGTTGATGTTGAACATACGTAAAGAACTCAATAACAAAAAACACAAATAACCTCATTTTAAAATGGGTAAAAGACCTGTTTATACGTATTTCAAAAGAAGATGTATAAATGGCCACACTGTTTGTGACAACATGTTCAACATCAAACTCATCGGGGAAATAGAAATTAAAACTGAAGTGAGAAGTCACCGCACACTTGTTAGCGTGGCTACTGACTGACTTCACTCTTTACTGGGACACAGTACTGGACACTTGCACCCTAAGGGAGGGGAAGTTGATTTCAGCTCCTGGGCAGGAAGAGCCTGTGAAATGGTCTGCTGGAGGGTAGCTGCCCTTATCGTCATGGCCAGGAAGTGGAGAGTCAAGAGTGGAGCTGAGGAGAAATACCCATTCAGGTCACACGTCCAGAGAGCTCTTCCAACCCGCTGTACCCCCTGGCATCTCATTCTGCTTTGGATTCAACCCGGCGAAGAGTATGGAGCCCTTATTAGTGAATCACTGCCACCTTTGCACACTTCTGGGGGGTATTCTACATCCGAGCTGTAACACCTATCATCAAGATAGCAAGAGCTGGTGAGCGGTTGGCCAGAGAACCTAGGACAACACTAGTGGAAACTTAAAATAGTGTAAAAAAAAAGAAAGAGAAAAGAACTCCTAAAGAGCTTAGAATTCACAAGTTCTGAGAAAGGGATAAATCCTTCTTTGTCTTGACTCTGAAATCCTACACTGGGAAAGAGGGACTTAGGAGGGACAAGTGCAGAATTAAGGCGTGTTACATTATATACCTGCACCAACTCCTCATGAGTATAATCATGATGGTACTGCAAACATATACTAATAAAAATAATTTTAAAAAGCAAAGTAAATTAGTGCAACCACTCTGGAAACAAATATGGAGGTACCTCAAAAGTTAGATATAGAACTACCATATGATTCAGCAATCCCACTCCCGGAAATACATACAAAGGATATTAAATCAGTATGTTACAGAAGAGCTAAGTGCACCTCTGTATTCATTGCGGTTTTGTTTACAGTTGCCATGCAAATTAAGAGTCCAACTGAATTCAGAGACAGTGAAAACATCTACACCAAGGAATCCTATTTAGCCTCTAAAAATAATGATAACTTGCTGTTTGCAGTTGCAGGTGAAAATGGAAGACGTTATGTTAGTTGAAATCAGTTAGGCAGAAAGACAAATATTACATTCACTCACTGATAACGCTGAGTTCAAAACATTTCAGATCTGAAGAGCAGAATACTGGCTACCAGACGCTGAGGTGGTGGGTTGGAGAGGTAATAGTAAAAGTACACTGAATTTCAGTTAGACAGATGGATAGGCCCAAGAGATCAGCTGTACAGTGTGGTGGCTTGAGTAATACTGCACTGCATTTTTGTAGATCTCTGAGAGTAGATTTACATGTTCTTGTTACACACACACACACACACACACACACACACACACCCGATAGACTTATGGGAAAGTTCATGTTATCTAGCTCCATCTAACCACCTCACAATGCATGCCTCTTTCCTCAAGCATCATGATGTACATGATAAACATGTAATTCTTGTCAATTAAAAATAAAGAAAATTTACCCCGAAGTGGGTGCGTGTTACCTGATTCCAAGACCCGCTGTAAAGCTAGAATAGCGAGGACAATTCGACACTGACAGAATAGTGACAGCAGGATGTGTGGTGCGGACCTTGACTGACGTGGGTGAGTTGCACTCACTTCCCACAAAGGCACTGAAGTAACTCAACGAGGGAGGAAAGGTCTTCTCAGTAGGTTGTAGATTTCCACAGGGATAAAACAAAATGTCACCTCACGGTGAATATCCAAAAGTGATTTGAGGTCCATCAAATTTATACTTAACACTGTAGATCATATCCAGGGTCTTCTCATTTACCTAATTCCCAGCCTTTCTTGGTTAGTTTTTTGAGACAGGGTCTTGCTAAGTCACTGATTCGCTCATGCTGAGCTCAAATTTACCATCCTCCTGCCTTAGTCTCCCAGAGTGTTAGAATTATGGGCATCCACCGTCATGCTTAGCTAATACAACATTTTTAGAAAAAAAAAAAATAAAGAAATTTCCTTGTGACCAGATATTTCTTGGACACAACATAGAAACCAATAAAAAAAGATGAATGAAAAATTGAATTATATTAAATTAAAGCTTCTACCTATCAAGATACTGCTAAGAAGATTAATAGGCAAGCCACAAAGAAAACAGGAGTAAATATATGTAAAATGTGTATCTAGGGCTTCGCAGCATGACCGCCGCTGCTGACCATGCTCTGCCTCACCGAGGGAGCGAAGGACGAGTGTAACGTGGTGGAAGTGGTGGCCCGGAACCATGACCACCAGGAGATCGCAGTCCCCGTGGCCAACCTCAAGCTGTCTTGCCAACCCATGCGCAGTTTGGATGACTTCTAGGTTACAGCCACCTGTAACCTTCCGCCTGAAATCGGGCTCCCGCCCGGTGAGGATCACTGGGCAGCACCAGATTGTTACTATAAGCAGTGATGTTTCTGAGGAAGAGGAGGAAGAAGAGGAGGAAGCAGAGCTGCACCCCATCCTTCCTGCTAAAAAGCAGGGGGCCAGGCCCTAGCCCTCTTTGGTCAGGGAAGCTGCCTGCTACCGTACCATGCCCAGAGTTCCTGGACAGTTTTCAAGAATCGTAAATGTTTCTTCTGCGTTGAGGAGGAGGACGAGAGTTCAGGGGTAGAGATCAGTGGGAGGAAATTGGGTGGGTGCTAGGAGAGAAGGGGGCATTGGTCCTGCACCAAGCCAGGGGCTCCCCTTTTCTACAGGGTAGGAGGGGCTCTGAACTTCTACCCTGACCCTTCCTCCTCACCTGCCTTTGAATTGGAAGTTGGTATCTGAAGCGCAGAACTACATTTTTAACGCTTTTTACAGTTTTAGATAAAGTTTGAAATAAAGTGATGTGGCTTTTTTTGCAAAAAAAAAAAGTATATCTAACAAAGTACTTTTATCCCAAACATACAAAAATTACTTAGAACTCACTATAAAAAGAAGCTAAACTATCCAATCTAAATGTGAGCACAGACTTAGGTTAAAAAACATTTTCAAAATAGAAGATGCACAAATTATCAAACAATGCATGAAAATATATTTGTTCTTACTCATTAGGAAAATGCAAATAAACTCACTTTGTATCACTCTACCTCCAGAAAAGATAAAACTGAAAACACATACATAACTAAATGTTGGTTAATGCAAAGAGCAAAAGGAAACCTCAGACACTGCTAATTCTTATATAAAAATAGCACAAGCAGTTTGGAAACACTTTTGGCAATGTCTTAGAAAATAACCTTATACCTACTTTCTGACCGAACAACTCTACTCCATATTATGCAAAACTTTCTGTTCACCAAATCCGTGTAGGAATATCCTTAGCAGCTTTGTTCATATGGCTCTTAACAAATGCAACATCCATGGACAGGATATTGATTGAACAAAATTAGTATGTTTCTAGAAAGCATGCAACTCAGGAGAAAATTCACCTACCTGCTATGATAACTTAAAAGGAATTCTTGATCCTATCTACCTGAAATTCAAAGATGGAAGAAACTAATCTATGGTGAATAAAATATGAGAAGTAATTGCCTCTTACAGGAAGGAATTAATTGAGGAATGGCACAAGGAGACTTCGTAGAATTAAAGGACTGTTTTCTATCTTGGTTAAGATGAAGTTAAATATACATGGTTTCTCTTTATGAGAAACTCAATATAAAGGGCAAAATAAAGGGTAGGTGACAGGAAGCAAGGGGATCTTTGAATGGGAAAGGGAACAGGAGACGGAGGGAAGAGAGAGGGAAGGAAAAGGAATTTAATAAAGAATCAAAGACAAAATAAAAACAGAGCTTTTTCAAGTGGGAAGGGAACAAGAGTTGGAGGGAGGGAGGGAGGGTAATGACAGAGATAGAAAAGCCATTAATGAAAGCTAAGCATAGCAGATAAAAGCTTGATGTATAAGAAGATATTGACATAGTCACTAAATATCTCCCATAAACTGCATACCAACTGCAAAAGGAAAAACTGCAGAATGAAGAGACCTGTCTGACCAAACAATAATCACATTGGCTCAGTCAGACATTTCAGATTTCTTCATTGACAGACTGATGAGAATAGAGCATCGCTGTTGTAGTGTTCTTACCAAAAGAATTAAAATGGACCTGTGTTCTTCCGAGCCAAGGTCAAGAAAGAAAAAGAAAATGTCCCCAGAACTATCTTAGTTCCAGGAAGCCAAGATGATATGGTGCCTCCATGCAATGTTTAGCCTTGAACGGGACCCTAGACAAGCAAAATCTAGCTACACGCAACACCAGACAGTGACGACATTTGAAATACGAACTGCCAATGGCACGTGCTGACTTTTATAAGAACGATTTGATTTGTAAGGCAGGCCCCAATTCTGGGGAATTATACACGAAAGAATTTGATGATAAAGCAGGCATGATGTCTTTATCTGATGCCATGATGGTTCGGGAAAAACAAAAACTGTGTATTATATTGTCTCTCTATTATTTACTTTCTACTTGCAGAGAAATATGTAGTGAATAAAGAACAGTGAAGCAGTCAGATCTCCTGTACACATATATACAGTCCTATACTATTCTTGAAACATTTTATGTGAGAAATTATACAAAATTTAAAATTATCAAAAGATTCATATTCACAGACAATAAATCAAAAACGTATCAAAATTATTTACTCTATATTAAAGTTTCTCAAATCTGTGTAGGCAAGGAAATTGTGACTCACTCAAAATAACAGTGATCATGCGTAGAGCTATTCAGTTAAGGATAGCAAGAAAATTGTTATTTCTCAGCAATTTATTAATAGAGAAAATGATTTTTAAAGTTTACATATAGGACTGGGAGGATAGCCCTGAGAATTATCCCGGTGTAAGTAAATAAATAGTGACTAAACGTAAAATATCAACACTTTTCTGCTTCAAATGATGATCTAATAAACAAAGCTTTCTGCATGGTAAAGTGATGTTAAGTATCATAATGTTACATATTTTCTTTAAAAGCCCACAACACTGCTGTATGGCTAATAGAGAGATGGACAAATTTACTTTTTGCTGTACTTGATAAAATTACAGGAAACAGAAACTGGAAAATAAAATTGCCATTTTCTTTCAATTTTTGGTAGCAGAAAGCCCCTAATTTTCACCCCATGGCTATAAAAGTCCTAGCAGGCTTGCAGGAAACTGACTCAAGATTCGCAGTGACTCTGTTAGAAAGCAGCCTTCTGACATATACAGTTCCCCTGTGACAGGAAATTGCTGTCCTAAGTCGCTGGCCTGTGTTTCTGCTCTGAGGGACAAAATGACTTCGGCAGGCTGAGGACGACAAGACAACAGATCATAAACGCTGACTCGGAAGGACGAGCGTGCAGTGAGCACTCACCTGGAACTCGTGGCTGGGGGCCAAGCCAAGTGTGGAGGAACCGAGCTGCAGCTGGGTCAGAGCAGGGGCACCCCACGAGGCCCCACAAGAAGGGGCAGCATTTCAGAGCTGTGAGAGCAGCCATGCGAAGTGAGGGGGACACGGCACACTTGGCTTGGCGCGCTCTGTAATTGTTCATGTGTGCTCGCAGCAGGAGTGAGGAAGCAACAGGCGGGCAGCGAACCGGGAGCCAGGGCTGCTTTGCACTTGCTTCTCATAACGATCTGAGGAAACGTAAATTATCTCACGGTCCTCCCGTTACACATGTGACAGCAGAGTCACAGAGGTCACGTGTGTCACTAAATCTTCAAGGCATTGTGGGATGGAGAGCAGATCCAAAACGCGTGCTATCCCTGGCCAGAGCCCAGATTCAGTCCCTAGGCCAGATTGCATCTTTCAGGGGACACGGTAAGACTTAACACTTAGGGGTTTGGGGGCACAGTTTCTCTTGGTTTTGTTCTGAGAGCTTCTCTCTGTCAAGCTGCCACTGCGCTGAACAGGTTAGGACAGGACACAGCCCTCCTAAGGACACACTCCTGAGGAAGCCCATGGTAGGGAGGCGCCCGAGGTCCTGGGGTGCCACCTGCCTCGGGCAGTGGGCTCTGGGCACTCTATCCTGGACTGATTCTCCTTGGGGTGCTCTGCCCTAGCAAGCAGGGTAGGACAGAGTGCAGAGTTTGAACCTCAGAGTGAAAGAGATCTTCCCCCTCTGATAAAAACAGAACGTGTGGGTTTAGAGGCTCAAGGTTAGAAAGAGGGAAATACCCGGCAAAATTTAGAAATAAGAAGGATGAAGGATACAGATGGAAAGAGAAACATCACCGTGTAGCATAGCAAAGAGCATCCAAACAGTGAGACGTTGGCCAGGCTTCACCAAGAATTGGTAAAACAAGACAGACCGTGATGACAGTACTGTGCCATGAATTTCCAGACCACGGAAATGGACATTCCGTCAGGTAACGAGCATGGCTCCCTCGGTGTGTTGCACAGCCCGCTGAAAGGCTCTCCAGGGAATGACTCCTCTTCCCCTCTGACTATAGAATGGCCTGGCAATATCCTGAAGTTCCAGGAAATATGCCAAAGTCTGTGCCATAATAAATTACGTGAAGACTTTAAGCAACTACAAGCAGTGTAATTTTTTACAAAGTAAAATCTAAATTTATATGCAAGAGTACACAGATGCTAAATCACACAAAAACTTAGCCCTTCAAGTGAACAAAGTAAATTTTAAGTCATGTTTCTACCACTGCTGCAGATGGCGCCTCTGTTCCTCCAGCAAAGGTAACAACAATGACAACCACAACCCCAGAAACAACCGTGGGTGCAAAGTAAGTACCACAACAAGATTTTCTTATGCATTGTTTTCAGTAAATTTTTAAGATTTATAAAAACATGAAATCGAATGAACTTTCATTTCTATGTGAAAATTCTTCTTAAATTATGCATGTATTGAATAGTGTAAGACTTTAGGAATTCCCTTCAAAAAAAGTAGGACCATATTTTGATGTAGAGGAGTATACTCAGGATAGATGGAAAATCATTTCAGTCATAAAAAGAATCGCCTCCCTTAGAAATCAAGACACGTGTGCTACATTTCTACTCCTTCATGTGGTAGGAGACTAACTCTGGGAAACCGAAGAGGCCAGTTCGCGGAGAAGAGCTCCGCAGGAGAGTCGGCTGCCCTGCGCCTGCGCGCTTCCCTTCCTCTTGACAATCCACACCCAGGCCAGCCGGTGCTGCGCGCCTTGGTGGCAGTGGTGAAAGGCGTCCCCTTTCTATTTTAAGCCTCATACTTTCCATGAACACTATTTGATCACAGAGAAAGAACAAAAGTTGAAGATAATTCTTATAGACCACAAGAGACAAATCAAAGTCCATTGCCCACTGTGGGAAACGTCACTGTTTCCTTCTCATTCCTGGAGTCTTCATCTACTTTGTGTGTTTTGCCTCCCTGTCTAATTTAGATTTCTAATTATTAGGAAAGAGATACCATATCCATGTGACAAGAATGATCCCTAAGGTCATCACTTACAAAATATTTCTCCCAGTGACTATAAAAATACCAGATTCAACCACAGAAAAAACATCTATTTTGTCCTAGTTAACTTCCTTCCTACTGTTATGTAAATAAAACTAGAGCCGATTTTATTTCATAAATAAGGGACACAGTGGTTTCGTCTAAAAATTGGAGAATATTATTTGAAAAAATATACTTGTAAAGCCTGGGAAAAGTGATTAAACTTCAAGTTGACCTCATTTCTGGGTTTGCTCTGTCCTCATACTTGAGTTTCTGTAACGGTCAGCTCCTCGCTCTCCAGTTGTGTGCAGTGAGTGCGTCTCAAAATCAACATCATCTACAACGTTCTTCTTACCATATACGTAGTCATTAGAGTGCTCTCTTGTGTTTGCATGTCTCACTCACAGGCATGAAAACCAAGAGGCAGGAATGTCGAGGCCATCTTGCAATTATATCTACCCCAGAAGGAAATAAAAGCGATTTTTCTTGTTTGGCGTAAGTGTCTCAGATGTTGAACATCGTGTCTGAAGGAGTGAGGGAGTATGGCTGATACTTGCTAAACGCTAATTACTCTTTTTATTCACCTCGCATTCTGCCACAGTGGCTTGCTTTGTACTCCTCAAGATTTAGGTAGCCAAAGTAAAGCCTTCTGTAGGGTTAGAGTAACGCGTCAATGCCAGAGTTCCCTCCCTTTACCAGACTTTCCAGCTGGGCAACGTTTCCAGAACTTCCCTTCTCCCGCTCATTAGAGCACACACTGGGGAATTTCTGTCACGGAGTGAATCATAGTGTCAGAATTTCATTCATGCTTCCAATGGGATTCTGCTACTTTTCTTCTTAATAAATAAGAGATGAACATTTAGCTAGTCTTACAAAAATAAGCAAAGAAATGACCCAATTCAATGCAATTAGAAATGTAAAAGGTGAAATCATAATAGAAACAGGCTCCACTGAAATCCAGAAGACTGTTAGTAAGTACTTTGAAAACCTGTATTAAAATATATTGGAGAATCCAAAAGAAATTGCAAAAGTCCTAGATACATATGAATTATGAAAGCTTATCCAAACTCTGATGAGCTGAATAAAAGCAATGAAATTGAAGAAATCAGTTTAAAAAAACTACCAAGTAAAATTCCTAGATAGACTCACTGCCGACCTTCAGGGAGGACCAACGTCAGTACTGCTCGATGTCTGTAAGGAAACTGAAAGCCAAGTCCCAGAGTCACTCCTGAAGTTAACATTACTCTGGTTCCCGACAATTACTTAACTGAAAAAGAACTACAGCCAATCTCTTTAACAAACATAGATGCAAAAATCCTTAACAAGATCCTGGCAAGCAGAATGCAGCAAATCATCAAAAAGATCATCCATCATGATCTGGTCGGCCTCACCCCAGGGATGTACGTATGGCTCAACACACATAAATCAATAAACGTAATACATCACATGAAAGGAATCAAGGACAAAAGTCACGTGATCACCTCAATAGACAGAAAAGGCCTTTGACAAAATCCAACATTCATGCCTTTAAAAACAGCTCTCAAGGAAATAGGTGTAGAAAGACCTTACCTCAATCTAATAAAAGTGACTTGTGGCAAATGTACCACCAACATCATATTTATTGGGGAAAAACTGGAAGTTTTCATTCTAGAAATAAGAAGAAGGTAAGGATTTTGACTATCACCACTACTGTTCAATTTAGTACTTGAAAATTAGCCAGAGAAAACAGGCAAAAGAAAGAAATAAACAGGATATATATATCAGAAAAGGAAGAAAGATAGTGACAAACCACAGTGAATGTCAGCATTTTGCATGGAACCTACCAGCCAGCCTGCCCCATCCCTGAACCTGCCGGCCTGGAGAATGGCCACCCAATGCCTGCCGGGGCTTGCAGAATTAGATAAAACAGTCCGTGTAAATGTATATTGCTAGGCACGCAATCCATGCACATGTGCTTTGTGAAAATAATAATTTGTAAGGGAGATTGTGAAATCCAGTAGGATCACAGTTAAATGTATGTTACTGGAGCTCAGTCAGCATTGACTTAAACCAGATTGTTGAAAATTATGATGTTAGCTGCAATCCCCATGATGGTCACTAACAAGTTAAGTTTAAATTACAGAAAAAGAGAATAGCAGGGAGCCCAATGCAACACTAGGAAATATCAATAAAACTCAAAGGAAAGCAGTTATAGGAGATGCTGAGCAACGAAAGATGCAAGACGTACAGAACACAGATAGCAAAAACAGCAGAAGTAAGTTCTTCATCATCAATCATCACTTTGCCTGTAAATGGTTTAAACTCTCCAATGACAGGAGATACTAGCAGAATGAGTTTTTAAAATCACACACACACACACACACACAATACCTCTGTACATTATCAACAAGAGAATTACCTTGACCCAAAGGCACAAATAAGTTAAAAGAAAAAATGTGGAAAAAGATATTCCATGCACAGGAATAATGGAAAGAAAACTAAGTAATCATGTCACTTGGAAAAAATCAGTTCAACTCAATATCACTCCATTATGGAAGTCTGAAGGCCTTTTGCCTGTGTCAGCAGCAAACCAAGGACACCGTTTCCCCCACCCCCTGCAGCTGTTGAACGTTGTACTGGAGGTCCTAACCGGAGCAAGTAAGAAGCAAAAAGAAAGAGTCTTCCAGAATGCAAAGATGAGGCATTGCCATCTGCAGATGACGTAATTCTACCTATAGACTACTTTGGTGTCTGCACAACAAAGCTACTAACGAACACACTCAGTAAAGTCCAGAGCACAAGATCAGCCCTCAAAAATTATTTACAGGGCTGGAGATACGGTTCAGCGATAGAGTTCTTGCTTTGCATGCACAAAGCTCTGGGTTCAATTCCCAGCACTGCCAAAAGACAAATTAGTTACATTTCCATCCACTAATAATAAATAATCTAAAAATAAGAGTAGCAAAAAAAATCCCAGTTACAATAGCATCGAAAAGAATCAAATAATTAGGATTATATTTAACCAAGAAAGATATAGAATTGAAAGCAAAGTAATAAAAATGCACCATGAGAATCATAAAATACTGCTGAAATAAAGCTGAAGAAGATGACCCATGTAATTCAAGCACTCTGGGAGGCTGAGGCAAAAAGATCACAAATTTGAGACTAGGGTATGCAATTTAGTAAAACCTTGCTTCAGAATAACAGAGGAGACGTACTAGAGATGTATTTCAGCGCAAAGGTCCTAGATTCTGTCCCCAATACTGCTGAAAGTAATTAGAGACACTGAAAATAGAAACACTGTTTTCACTAAGCAAAACACAATGTGTTAAGGTAACGGTATTCTCCCATCTATAGATTCAATCCAATCTCTATCAAAATGCCAGTGGCACTTTTTACAGAAACAGAAAAGAAGTTCTTCACATTTGTATGGAAATGTCAGAGGCAAAAAATAACTAGAAGAATACTGAAAAAGAAAAATACATTTGGAGGACTTATAATTCCCACTTTTAAACTAAAATACTCCAAACAGTGTTGTGTTGGTATCAGGATGGACACGCAGATCAATGAAGGGGAACTGGGAATCCAGAAAGAAGCCTAAGTGTCTATGTCCAATTTATTTCAATGAATGTACTAAGGTCTTTCACTGCAGCAGTAATAATCTCTTCAAGAAACACACTGAGACTACCGGATACACACAGACCTAAGAATGAAACTGGACTCCAGCTAACCTCATACACAAAAATTTGCTCCAAATAAGTCAGTGACCCAGGGGTAAGAGCTGAAATGGTAACGCTGTTAAAAGAAAATATACGGGTAGCTATTCAAGATACCAAACTTGGCAATGGCGTTTTAGATTTGACAAGAACGTCCAAGCAACAAAGTAATACATAATACCACATCATCAAAACTAAAAAAAAAAGTGTGCATCTAAGAACGTTCTCAAGAGTATAAAGAAACAAGCTATGTAAAGGAAGAAAATACTTGTAATTGCAATTACATACATAGTAGACTATATATCCGGAAAACAAAGGATGCTTACAACTCAGTAACCAAAGAGCCAGAAACTCAACTTAAAGCATCAGACATTAACAGAAATTTCTCTAATTCCATACAAGCACATGAAGATATGGCCATTAAAGAACTGTAAATCAAGATCATAAGAAGGTACCTTTTTATAGCCATTAACATTAAAGTGATGATAATATGGTGAAATGAGAGAATTAGAAGCTTAAGGCACTGCATTTGAGTACATAAAATGATGCAGTTGCTGTGGAAAATATTTGGTTGAGTTGTTGAAAAAGTTGCACATAATTACATTATAGCCCAGAAATTTCACTCATTGGTATATATTTAACAGAAATGAAAACAAGTACTTAAACAAATACTTTAACATAAATGCTAATAACATCACTGCTTACAATAGTCAGCAGTGGAAAAAGCCAAATGTCCATCTATAAATGACAGGATAAACAAATTGTAGTTCAGACATGCAGTGAAATACTGTTCAATCATCAACATGTCCATGACTGTTCACACGAAGAGAGTGGACACTCCGTGCAGTGTATGGTAGGAGCAGATGTCCACACAGCACCTCCCTTTCCTTCTCCTCGTCATGTCACGCAACACTCTCTGTGAGGTATTCAGCTCCCCTACGCATAGGCCAAGTGCCATTCTCTTTCCCACTTTGAGTCAGCTTGCCATAGCTCTTCCTTTGCATTTTTATCATGCAATATTTCTGAGAGCACTTAATATGACAAATTTTTTGCCAATATCACTTTTTCTGCAATATTCTTCATCCTTTCATAGTAACCATTCCCCTTGTTTCTGCCATTAAATTCACCTTGATTGGTTGCATGTCTAGAGTCAGTATCAGCATCTACATGGCAGCATTAACCCTGCTGACTGGGATTCTTAGACATTAACTGATCCTTTTTGTGTGTGTGCTGGGCCCAAACCCAAGGTCTCACATCTGCAAAGCTAAGTGTCTTACCACCACAGAGCCGCACCCCCACCCACTCTGTTTACTTGGGATTCAAACGTTACTCTCAACATTATCGTTTTCCATTTTTAATTCTGTTTTAGTCCTTTTCCAATTACCTCCTTCCATTTTCCATGTATTTTTGCACTCTCAGAATAAACTCTTATTGACTTTGCTGTTACTTTTTCTTTGTTTATTAAACATTTTTTCAGATTTTTATGTAATATTAGTCACTATCTTTGGTGACTTTTTCATCAATTTTCATGCTATTAATCAGGTATCTTCACTTTTAGTATATGTGTTGCCAAAATGAGCACTAGGTAATTTTATTAGAAGTAACTAGGAAGCTTTATACTTTTTGTGTTTCTGGACAGATTATACCTCGGGCCTTCCTTTATGTGTTTTTAAATGACAACTGATTCTTTTTACAAGTGAATGCTAGATACTCTAGATTCCTTCATCTGTTGTTAATATTATTACTCATAAATTCTTTAACTTGACATTTGTTTGGTCATTGTTTTGATTGTATTCTTCATTATTATGTTTTAAATTTGTCGTAAAGAGCATACATCTGAATTCTGCGTGCATGCTTGTCTGTTTAAACCCTGCTGTGAGTTTTCAACATGAACTTGTCTCTGCCATTTTCTCCGTAGTCACTAAACTTATAGTTCCTTCTTAGTCTATTTTATTTTCTATGCAGAATGCTGCTAGCCATTATTTTGTTCAATGATGCAGATAGTAGATAATCTACTATAAATCTAATAATGGTAACCTCACAGTTTACAAAGACATGCAAACTATTTTCCTTTAAATGTGTTAGTTTCATTATTTTCATCATTCATTTTGGTATTAAAAGTTGACAAAGTGTTAAATAAAATGAGCAAATACATAAGGACAAATAATCTCAAAACTCAGGAGTTGTAGTCTGGTAGTCATAAAAGGGGCTGTCAGATTTAGATAAGATCATGTAATTATTTTCCACCTGAATGCCTTCCGTAGTTAGGTGTCTCGTTTTCTTGTCTTACTGAAAAAATGGGGAAAGGACATTAGCAAGAGTGGTTCATCATAAAGATGCATGATCTTTTTAAACACACAGACTGCCTAGAAGACAAGAACAAAGTTTCCATAGGGGCTTTCCAAGCAATCCTCTTTGGGGAACCATTTCTGTCCTTAGTATTCTTTCTCAATGTTAGTGTCACACTTGCTACAAGGAATTGTCTTTCCAGGGTCTTTGTTTCTTTTTTCTTTTCTTTTCTTTTCTTTTCTTTTCTTTTCTTTTCTTTTTTTCTTTTCTTTGCTTTTCTTTTCCTCTCTTCCTTTCTTTTCTCCTCCTGCCCCTCCCACTCCACTCTTCCTCTTCCTCTTTTGCTCCCCTTCCCTCTTTTCTCTTTCTTCTCCTCTACTTCCTCCCTCCTCCCTTCACCCCTTCTTCATAGGGTGTTAGACAGAAAAGGCAAACAAGAGGACATATAGTTTAACCATCGCTTTCAAAAGGCACCAACTTTCCTACCCTTGGTCCAATGCCCTGCCCCCCACCACCCCGCTCCTTTCCTTGCAGTCTCTAAAGTGTTTTTTAGTTTCTTGGCTACTCGGAATGGACAACAGCATTTTGTAATTGTGTCAAATTCCTTAATTCAAATTTCAGCAGTGCCTGATCCAAATGGCTTCATTTCATAAACTGTAAAACTAAGCCAAATATACATGCGCGCACACACACGCACACGCACACGCATGCACGCACACACACACAGAGCTAGGTCAATGCACAGGGTGCTAACTGTACACCTGCATAAGACCAATATAACTCAGGATGGCTAAAAGTATCCTAGATTCTAAAAATGTGAATTTGAAGACAGGAAGCAATCATGGTTTTCTTTATTGCTGGTAAGGGTCAGACATCTTTAGGAGACAAAAGTTATAAATGTATAGGTTAAAAAAAGAAGGCCTCCAAGCTATTTTATATAAATGAACATTGATAAGTAATCAAATACAGCAAACAAGGAAAGAGCCCACAGTGCTCTGGAGTCCTACTGGTCTTACTCACTTCTGCTCTTCACCACACGAACAGACAGTGCGCCTGGATGGGCATGTCCCTCTCGTAACTTCTGCAGTTTGGTGTGACTCACCGAAGTCAAGCTGCTCCTTGGCCCAGTCTGAGTGAAAACGGGTGACGAATCCACAACGCGAACTTTACACTACGTGGCAGGAGGTGTAGGAAAGTTCCTTGTGCTAATTCTTTGAACTTTTTTTTTAGTTCTGCAGAAGTTACAAGTTAACAAGTCATGATGGCCTATCAAACGAATTAATCTGACCCCTGCTGACTTTCTTCTGCTATGCTGACTTTCTTCTGCTATCACCATGCTTTTGTTCTGGCTTTAATTAAGTCGTGGATGCAGAACGCATGTCAGCTCGAGCTTTATTTCCCAAGTGTGGGGCCTCGCATGTGGCTGCTTTTTCTTTCAGATGCCAAGTGAATTGGATGAAAAGGAAATCTGACTCCGATCACGGCTGTCTATCTGCCAGGCGGGAACATCTTTATTACAGAAAATTCACGTTGGGGCGAAAGGAGGGGCAGTGAAGCAGCCTTGATCCAGTTAGGGGAAACAGGCACCATCTCTGCAGACCCCGCAGCCCATGAACTTTTCTGGGTGAGAACCGCCAGTGGTCAACTGGGTTCTCCCGTCTCCTTCAGCAGAGACCTCACCTCACCCCTTCAGGGAGTTCTGGCTTCCCTTCACCGGCTGAGTCTGTGTGACATCTGCAGCAAGCACACGGATGACGAAGGGAATTCCAACAGTGTTACGCGGTAGCTAGGTCTCCTGCAAAAACTTGTTGAGTAATACAGAACAGTACGGTGACAGAGACTTACTCATTTATGACCCCATCAGTGAAAAATGAAAGTTAAGATTAGTGAATATCAGTGATAATTTTAGGTGTTTTCAGGTGTCTCTTCATCCATATATCACATATATATTTAAACTCTAGGATTTTCCTTTTGTAATTAATTGGTGAATAATAGACTGTACTCTTATTTCTTATTCTAAAATATCAGATTTAACTGCTAGTAATGGTTCCTTATACTGATCCAAATGAATGTATTTAGCCAGTCATTAATGATTTTTTTTATTTTTAATCTTTAAAAGCATTATCATGATTAAGAACTTTGCACATAAAAATTTCTGTATTTATTATTAAGTTAATAGCATAGATTTCTCCGTGAGTCAAGGATTAAATGTTCTTAAGACTATTGATAAAGAAAAACAAGGTAAGGGTCTATGTTTTGCCAAATCCTTACCACCAACTGCTGTTATTTAGGCTAAATTTGTTTGACATTTCATTCAGTGTTTACTTTGTCAAGAGACTGCCTCTCATGTTTATTGTCCACTTATATTTCAGTACTGGTGAACATTTTTTCCATTAATATGCACACATAGGTTTTACGTTCCTCACGGCCCCCTGCTCTTTTGCTACCATGTTCTTCAGCTATAATGTGGTATCTGTCTTCATCAGCATTCACATCATTTCTTGAGTCTGTGGCTCGACACCATTTCTCAGCTTTGGAAATTCTCTACCATTATCTTTTCAAATATCGCTTCTGTCTATTTGTCTTGTCCTCTTTTTTAAAATCCAATTTCATTCATTTTAGAATATCCCAATATGTTCTGAATGCTTTAACGTTTTGCCATACTTTTCAACTGTTTCTTCCTTTTCTGCTTTTTTCCATGTGTAATGCCATTCTTATCCTTCAAAACCTTTAGTGTGTTCTTGTTGACTTTCAACTGCCAGTGTCGGAAAGTTCCTCCATGATGTGTCCTTTTTCCATGAACTATAGAAAGTCTTGTTGAGGTCCAAAATGCTTAGAAATTAATTTCTCCTGGGAACACCCTTTATTCAATGCCTCCTAAGAATTGTCATATAAATTTCCCAACCCTAATCCCACAGATGGGCATAGGAATTGATTTTAAAGACAGTATTTTGTCACATTTCGGATTGGTGTCAATCATCTGTTATCTATTGTTAAATTGGTTTAATGGCACATTTATTATTACATTATTACCAGTTCTTGTGAAATCTCACTTGTTCGAAGCTCATATCTCTCACCAATACATAGACTGTCCGTGACAGTGTACGTATCAATAAGGTAGTACATTTTCTAAGACTGTAATAGAACTAACAGCTGC
>PVJX010032297.1:0-20571 GCA_004027295.1 Dolichotis patagonum | reverse complement strand
ACAACAAGTTCTAGTGGAGAGGCTGCTGAGGGAAAAGGAACCCTTCTACTTTGTTGGTGGGAATGCAGACTTGTACAACCACAATGGAGATTCCTAAAAAACTAGAAATTCCATTTGATCTAGCTATTCCCCTTCTAGGCATGTTTCCCAAAGAGCTAAAGACACCATGCCATAGTGACCCATGTATATCCATGTTTATAGCAGCATGATTCATGACAGCTAAATCTTGGAAGCAGCCTAAGTATCCACTGACAGATCAATGGATAAAGAAAGTACAGTATTTATTCATAGCGGACAACTCCTCTGCCATAAAGAAGGATAAATCTGTGTCAGGAAAATGGACGCACCTTGACACCATAATGTTGAGTGAAATAAATCAGACACAAGCTAACATATCACATTGTTTCTTTCCCATGAGAAACTCAAAGAGAAAATAAAGAGAAAAATAAAAGATAATAGCAAGAAACAGGGAGATAGATCTTTTGCAAAGGTGAAGGGGACCAGGAGATGGGGGAGGAGGAAAAGGGGATAAAAAAAGAATGTTTTGTACATGGACCAACTCCTCACAAGGAAGGTGACCATTAGGTACTACAAACACATACTCATAAAATTTTAAAATTTTACTTCTCTGCTGCATGAAAGATATTTTTACTGAGCACATTCTCCACCTGCATTCTTCCTATCTGCTACGAGAAATCCCTCGATACGTGAATAACTGGTCCCTCAAATGTGCTCTTTTCTGTCTTTGAGCTGTTCTTCCAGAAGACACACTGGTTAGTGTTCACTTTATAGTGACTTTGTTTTCTCCAACCAAAACTCAGAGATTGCACTAAAGCGGTGATATTTTATTTTATTTTTATTTTTTGTCTTTTTGAGACGGTTTCACTATGCAGTTCAGGCTGGCTTTGAATTCACTTTGTGGCCCATGTTGGCCTTGAGCTCAGTGATTCTCCTGCCTCAGCCTCCTGAGTGCTAACTTTAGAGGTGTGAGCCACCATGAACCACCTCAGTAATACTTTAAATATGCGCAGTGTCTGGAGGGGATCTGTAGTTATCCATGATGGGATAATGATTGTTGATATGATTTTGCACATCGTATCTCTAACGCTGCTCAAATAATCATCAGGACTCCCCCCCAAATACCTGAGTGACATGGGGTTGGGGTGGGTAGGGACAGGCCTGTGTCTGAGAAGGCCAGAGTGGCCCTGTGTTTGGATGAAGATTCCCTGTGTGGCCCCATGGAACCAAGCTTGATAGGATTTACTATTTCTTAGCAGAATGAAATAACAGCAAGAGACGGGAAAGCTCTGAACACAGACACGACAACATGTGAAGGGATCGTGCAGAGCCACTGAGAGCTGTGGACGTCTGAGTAAGCATCTCTTTCTCAGTCTTCTCTACAGGACCTGTATTTCACTAGCCATTCGGATTCTAGGCAGCAGCCTGAAAACTGACTTGGGAAAAGTCAACATAAGCAAGAGACTCCAGAGAGCGGAGTTTTGTAAATTGTTTTAAGAAAAAAAATTTAGCAGGGCATGGTGGCACACTCCTATAATCCTTGCACTCAGGTGGCTGAGACAGGAGGATCCTTGCAAGTTGAGACCAGCCTGGACTACAAAGTGAGCTCAAGGCCAGCCTGAACTGCACAGTGAGACCCTGTCTCAAAAATACAAAAAAAAAAAAAAAAAAAAAAATTGCCTTGTACCTGAAGCTTCAACAATGAATTTGGATTATTTTGCTATAGAAACCTAGAAGAGAAATCTAACTCAAGATAATTTTGAGTACCACATTAGCTCAGAAAACATTTCCAAGAATCTTGGTCGGCACCCAACAGCAAGCGGGCTCTAAAGCATCAGGTCACATTTCCATTCATTAAGCAGCTACTGTGTGCTGAACCCCGCACAGCACTAGAAATCTGCTTTATACGGTGCAACCATCCAATCCCTGCAGTAACATTGTAAAAGAGGCTTCGTTATCCCCACTTTACAGACTCAAAACTGAGTCCAGGGTGGGGACGTAGCTCATGGTAGAGGGCTTTCATTTCGTGTGCGAAGCCCCAGGTTTAATCCCCAACAACCCAATAAATAAATAAATAACCAAAAAAACCCCAGTAACCCCCTCCAGAGTAAAACTGAGCTTTGAAGAGATTAAATAACTGGTCTGAGGTTATGTAAGCAGCAGACCCAGGATCTGAATCCACATCTGTCTACACCAAAGTGTGAGCTGTGAGCCCTGCAGAGGATCAGCTCCGAGGCCCCTGGGCACTGGAGAGGTCCACTGGCAACTTGCAAAATGAAGCAGGGCTTTCAGAAGTGTATTGGAACCCTCAGAAGCCAGCCAAGCCGGTCTGGACGCCAGGCTGGGTCTGTGATCCCACCTTGGGGACACAGTGGGCGGCTGAATTCCCTGCTGACATGTGCCTGTCAGGTGGCCTCGGCTGGCAGAACAGCCCCTGTGTAGGCTGTCCAGGGGCAGCAAGGCTGGCCAAGCTGCCCTACAAGGCAGGCAACTTCCGGCTCCTCCTAGCACTTACTACAGCTGTCAGTTGCTGGGAAGCTGGCGGGACTCAGCTCCTGTCTCTACCATTGACCAGAGTGGACCGAGAGCAGCCCTCCAGCCTCTGTCTGCACACGGCTGTTGGGAGTGTTGAGGTCATTAGTATGGATGCAGTTCTCCCCTTAGGAACCACAGAAGAGAGGCACCTCCTTTCCAGGACCTCTTAGGGTGGCAGAAGAGATTTCTCATGTAGGTCCTTCTCTGGCCCTGAGCTTCCTCTAGAGTCTGCCCCAGTCCTGTCCCTAGCTCTGCTCAGCCACCTCCCCTGTCACAGCCCTACGGGCCCCTTGGCAGTGCTGTCAGCTCCCACTGGCTCTTCCAGAGTCAGCCAGGCCACAGGAAGTGGGGAGCAGTGGGGGGTCTCAGGCCACACGGAAGCTGCTGCTGAGAAACAGTGGTCCAGATGTAAAGAATCCACATCGATGGAGGGAACCTGATTCTGGGGCAGTTTCTGCAGCAGGCTGGGGGGCTGCTGTGGCTGATTGTTTAAGTTTTACAGACTCAGGTGCAGCCCAGAGAAAACCCCTCAGTCCGCCTGGCGTGTGTCACGGATGGACACGGAGGCCTGAGACGTTCGCCGACTGTGGGCTCTGTGAGAGGCTCACTCGCGGCAGAAGCCATGCGGAAGGGCCATGCATTAAAGAGGCAGCAGAAAGAACACCCTACTTAGTAGATGCTCGAGGGATTTGCAATATTAAGATAAGACTGATTACATGAGTCACTGTTTCTCACTTAAAAGTTCACTGAGAAATGGGTCTGTTACCCAGAAAATAGACTTTGTCAACTACATTAATTAAATGTCTTGGGATAAACACAATTTCTATTTGATTTCTCAAACCCCCTACCTCATGCAATTCAGATAAATGACAGACTTACTGAGCACCTACTTCTGCAGGCACCCTGCCGGCTCTGGAGACATGTGAAGGGAAGATCAAATCAGCTTAGCTTTTCTGTGCTTCTTAAAAAACAAACAAACAACAAAAAAAGGACTACGGTACTTTAAAAAGCATAGTGAAGAAAGAGTGAAAAGGGGAAATGGAGAAGAACATCCTGTTTAATTTGTGCTGTGCCCAGCTGTGTTCCCTGCCTAGAGGTCGGATGGGCACTTAGCTAGCTGAACCAACCAGAAAATTAAATTAATTAGACACTTTCCCTTCTTATTTGCTCTTCTTCACTCCTCCCAACATTTCAGCACTTTGAGGGTTTACAAAACTACCAAGTTACTTTGCCAAGAAAACTTTCAAGCTAAAGAAGCTGGAGCCCCAAAAGCCAAGTTTCAACCACAAGTGACGTTTGGATCCTTTCCAATTGCAGGCCTCAGCCTTTCCCTGCTGCACCCCAAACCTGGCGCCCCAATAATAACCTGGACAAAGTGCCTCACTCCCGGAGCACCAGAGCCCTGGAGAACCAGGCGCATCCTGCTCTCCTTTGTTCTTGTCCTTCTCTTTCCTTTTGTAGTGAGTTTTTCTTAGTTGAGATGCTTCACTTTTATTTCCCTGCAGGATTGAACTGAGGGCCTTTCACAAGTTGGGCAAGTGAACTACCACTGAGTTACACCCAGGCCCTGTGCTTTTACTTTACAAGTTTCTCCTGCCTTGCAAGCACACAGCCCTGGATTCAATCTCTGACGCTATGGAAAAGATGAAGGAATAAAGAGAGGGAGTGAGAGGAGGACACAGGAAGGACAGAAGGAAGAGGAAAAAGGAGACGTGCAAGGAAGGAAGAAGGTAGAAAGGAGGAGGAAGAGAGGAGGGAAGAAAGGAAAACAGGGAAACACATTTTCTCTTCCACTGATTTTAGCTCCATGGTCGAATTTGGTCAGTTTGTAATTGTGTGGCAGAGTGAGTGGGGATCGAGGGAAAGCAAAGAAACCAGCTTAGGAAAACAACACAAAACAGCTGCCGGGAGGGTCCTGTTAGCGCCCCTTGCTGGAAGGGCCCCTGGAAGTAGGTGAGGCCTGTGGGGCTGGAGGTGATCGAAGAGGCAGGTTGATGCGAGAAGGGCTGCGATGAGGGTGCAGGGACCCCCGGGGAGGTGGCAGCGGGTACTCGACAGGCACCCGTCAGGCTCCGCACCAGCCACAGAGGTGACAGGAAGAGCAGATGGGACAGCGGCGAGGCGGAACGGAGGGTGAAGGGCGTGAGGTCTTCGATGGAAACGCAGCGCCCTGGCTTGAAGTCCTGCTCTCCTCCTCCTGCGAAGGCACTGGGGGTGTGTTTTCATGCTTCCTGAAATAATTCAAAAGTCTTCTTCGAATGGTCAGAATTCGGCAGCCACCTCTGCCTGACACCTGCGGGTGAGCTGGCAGGGAGCGGGCTCGGGTCTGCACAGAGGACGGAGCAGGTGAGCTCCTCCACGTTTCCTAAGCCCTGCAGCGCGCCGGGTAGTGGACAAGGCACTCTGCCAACATCTCAGTTAAATTCCAGAACCACCTGAGGGTTCCTCTCCCAGGAAAATAGTCAAGGCCACACACTCGGTGAAGAGGATGGATTGGCTGGAACTGAAATCTGCCCCATTACAAAGCTTGCGTTCTAAAGACCTGAGCTGTTTTAGCGCTGGGAAAAACAAACGTTATGTTCTTAGTCCTACCCAGGTCCTCCTCCCCCTATTTTTAGCTGGAGGCTCATTTAAACACCCATCCTTGTTTTAATCTCCACTCGCCATGCCCTGGTCTAATTCTCTGTGATGATGTTGTTTGTAGCCAGTTCCCAAAACCCCAAATTGATGTTGGTTTCTTAATAATTAACTTATCAGCAAGATGGCTAGGAGAGGCATGATGATAAGAAATAATTACAGAATGGAAACAGAACAGAGGGTTTTTAACAACTTAATAGTCATTGGGTCCTATGGGTAATTGAGCAATTTTGCCCCAAGTTTTAGGAAAAATATAGACGTAGCAGGAGGAAAAAAAGAAAATTATGAGAATGGAAGTCAGATTTGTAATAATGGAATTTACTTTTAAAATCATGGGCAGAGGAAGAAAATCAACGTGAAAATGGATTTTGAAACATCCTTATAAATTCTTCCAATGCTACGATTTTATATGAAATTAGCTCACTCAACTATCAGGGTAATTATACTTCTCATTCCTCTGTTAAAGTGCTCCGACCTTTGACAAGAAGCGACATGAAGAAAAAGAGAATGTGTGTCACCCATAATTAACATCTGAAGTTTATTTGCTAATTGAGCAACAGTATTGTTAGTTGAGCATATAGAAAAACATTTATATTTAATATAAATTATATTCTATAAATTGTGCTATGGATTTTAAAAATATGTATTTATAAATATTTATATTTAATATAAATTATATTCTATAAATTATGCTATGTATTTTAAAAATATGTTTTGGTTTTTTGAGGTAGGGGTTCACTAAGTCACTAAGTTGCCCAGGCTGACCGCAGACTTTCCATCTTCCTGCCTCAGCCTCCCACAGTCCTGTGACTACACCTGTGTGGTGTGTGCCACCAACCTTATCTGATTAAAAAAATCTTACTGGCCATATATCATTGACCCAGCCACACACTGAGCAGAATCAGATGCCAGCCTGGCCTGAGCTGATTTTGCCGAGGGGGTGCAGTCTTGATAAATCTTGCAGGCAGCGATGGAGCTGAGCCAGCAGAGGGGAAGAAGAGTGAGCTGGGGCACAGGTAAGTGTGACTTTACTTAAAGGTGAGTGAGACGGGTGTCTGAGGAGCCACCCAGTGCCTGTGCGCCTGCCTTTATATTTTCACCTCTGCCACCAGGCACATACAGGGTCAGCCTCCTGCCACGGAGCCTGGAGTAGATAAGGTAAAGCAGTGCATAAACATTGTTTCGGAGAGCATGATACCGGAGCTGGAAGCCAGCTAGAATCAGTCAGAACCTCAAGGGCACCAGGCTAAGCCTGAGAAAAACAAAAACGATGTCAGTTGTGAACGCGAGCTTCAGGCTTGGTGTAAAACCTGATCACACAAAAACAAGGGATATGTCAGCTTTTACAAAATGGCAAAGCAACTTTTTAAAAATCAGTTGCTTATTGGTTCATTTTAGGTATACAGAATGATCGCATTCCTCACAGGGCGTTTGTACCTGTACTTGACATAACCTGATTCTTTTTTTCTCCATTCCCCTACCTTCCCTTCAACTCTTCTCTCCATTTGCAAAAGGTTTGTTTCCAACTTTTCCTTCTTAGCATTTTCTTTTCCCTTCCTTCCTTTCCCCCTACCCTCTCCCTAGTTCCTCCTCCCTTTTTGATATTTTCTTCCTATTTCACAAAATCTATTATATATTTTGGTCCTTATTTACACTTTCAGTTTCTTATACCTGAGAAATAATGCCATATTTACACGTGTGTCCGATTTATTTACTTAACAGTATGGCATCGAGGTGCAGCCATTTAGCTAGAAATGTCTCAAGCTCATCCTGCTTTATGAAAGAGTGGCATTCCACTGTGTGTGTGTATATATCCACATCTTCTTTGTCCATTCATCAGTTGATGGGCATTTGGGCTGTTTGCCAGATTTAGCTATTACAAACTCTGCTGCTATAAATATGTATGCACATATCACTGTGGTATGATTTTAATCCTTTTGGGAAGATACCAAGAAGAGGAATAGCTGGGTGGAATGGAACCTCTAACCCTAGTTTTTTGAGGAATCTCCACACTGATTTCCACAGTGGTTGCACCAGTCTACACTCCCACCAACAGTGGAGAAGGGTTTCTTTTTCCCCACATCCCCTCTGGTATTTGTTATTGGTTAATTTCTTGATAATAGTGATTCTTCCTGGGGTGAGATGGAATCTCAGTGTTGTTTTAATTGTATTTCTTGAATGATTGATGATGTTGAACATTTTTTCATATATTTATTTGCCATTTCTACTTCTTCTGCTGAGAAGTGTCTTCATTTCAGGTGCCCATTTTCAGTTTTTAAATTGGAGGGGAGGTCTGATTTTCTTGTGTTCTTTATATATTCTAGATATATATTCTTTATATATTCTAGTTGTCTGAGGAACAACTTGCAAAAACTTTTTCCCTCACTGTTGGTTATCTCTTCACTCTGTTGGTGGTTTCTCCTGTCATGCAAAAGCTTTCTAATAAGATGAGATCCTAGTTGTTGATTCTTTGTATTTCCCTTGCATTCTAGGTTTTGTTCATAAAGTCTTTGCCTATACCAATGCCTTCAAGAGTTCTACTTATTTCATCTTCCAGCACATTTAATGTTTCTGTTTTAATATTCAGACCTTTGATACATTTTGATTCTAGCTTAGTGCATGGTGAAAGATATGGGTCTAGTTTTAATCTTTGGCATGTGGAAAGTCAGTTTTTCTAGCACCATTTATTAAAGAGGCTAACTTTCAGTGTAAGTGTTTGACAGCTTTGTCAAAGATAAGGCAGTTAAGTATGTCTGCAGTTGTTTCTGCATCTTCTGATCTGTTCCATTGATCCTCAGGTCTTTTTTTCCCCAGTACCATTGCTGCTTTTGTCACAGTAGCTTTGTATATAATTTCAAGTCAAGGACTGTTATGCCTCCTGCCTTGCCTTTGTTACCAGAATTGCCTTTGATATCCTAGGTCTCTTTTGGTTCCAAATGAATTTTAGGATCGTTTTATCTAATTCCGTGAGATAAGCTGTTGAAATTTTGACTGGAATTGCATTAAATCTGTATAGTAATTTTCAAAGTATGGCCATTTTCACTTTATTGGTTCTTTCTACCCACAAGCAAGGGATAGCTTTCCATCTTCTGAAATCCTCTTTGATCTCTTTTTCGAAGTTCTGTAGTTTTCAGTGTAGATTTCCTTTTACTTCCTTTGTTAGATTGATTCCTAGGTATTTAATTTTTTTTTGGATACTGTTGTGAAAGGTGTTGTTTCCCTACCATCTCTTTCAGTGCTGTTATTTGTGTATAGGAAGGATGTTGGTTTTTCAGTGTTGACTTTGTAGCCAGCTATGCTACTGAATTTGACTATTAAATCTAGAAGTCTTTTGGTGGAGTTTTTGGAATCTTCTATGTAGAATATCATATGTAAATAACAATAATTTAATTTCTTATTTTCCTACCCTTATTCCTTTTATTTTTCTCTGGTCTAATTGCTCTGCTAATGTTTCCTGAACTATACTGAATAAGAGTGGTGACAGTGGACATCCTTGTCTTGTTCCTGAATTTAGAGTGAAAGCTTTCAGTTTCTGTTCATTTAGTATGATGTTGGTTGTTGATTTGTCATAGACAGTTTTTATCAGATTGAGATAAAGATCATTTATTTCAATTTTATGCAGGTTTTTAACATGAATGGGCACTGGACTTTGACAAAGCAATTTTGTAGAAAGTGTGTCATATTTCCCAGGACCTCTTTCCTTCCAAACAAAATGCTACCCTTACCCTAAAAAAAGCAGAATCCACAATTCCCCTGGCAGTGCAGTGGGGGAGAGGAACCAGGTTCTGAATGTACCCAGGTTTTCTCTTTCTTTCTTCATAGTCATTGACTGCAGGAGACGTGGAGAGACAGTCCTTGTCATTGCCACCCCTCCCATGGAGCTGAGAGAGAGGACTGTTGAGGAACTGACTTGAAAGTCTCTTTCTAAGTCCTGGTCTCTTAAAGGCTGTATGAGTCACAGTCAGTCTCTAACTGGCTCCCCAGAAGTTTCCACCAGCCGACTGTGACTCAGTAAGTATTTGCTGAGGGCCTGGCACTTGTTGTGGGTAGGACGCAAGTATGTTTTCCTACAATATGATGCAGGACAGAAGATAATGTTTTCAGCTCTTTAAGAACACCATCTCCCAGGCCGAGTGGGAACTTTCCCTACAGAAGTGAGATAGTGACACTGTGGGTGTGTGCACACTTCATTCATTAAGTTAACTGCAAACACTTGTGGAGTACCTACTGTGCGCCGTGCAGGGGTGGGGGCAGTGTTTAGGAAGGTGGGATTCTCACAGAGTAAAGAGTCGAGAGGGCCATTCGCTTGAACCTCACCATTAACACAGGGGAAGGGTGGTCACGGAGCTGCGTGGAACAGTACAGTAGGTGGAGCACAGAGGAAGGTTAAGTTGGTTTCAGAGAGCCCAGGAGGGTTGGGAAGGCTGAGTGGTGAGCTGGAACGAGGGTTAGGGAAAGTGCTGCAGGAGAGACAGCATTCAAGCTCCCAACTTCAAGGCCCATGGAGATCCGTATCTGGGCGTGGGGCTGCCCCATCAGATCTAGTCAAGATACTCTTTATCCGATACTGATTTGTGAAGCGTGAAGCATACAGCCAGGCCCACGCTCTTTCTGGAGAATGTAGTTTCTTCACAGTGCCAACAACTGTGCATCACTTTGCTCAGACTACACCAACACTCGAGGGAAGTAGTGAGAAGAGGAGAAAGATTCTAGAAGTGGGCCAGCTGCCTCCTTTCCAGTCCTAGCACTACGGAAGTGCGGCTGATTTTTCAGGCCTCCCTCCTCACCTATAGAAAGGTGCTAACAATGAGTTCCTGAGTTGCATGGCTGTGGATTGCTGGAAGCCTTCATTAAGAGAATCCATTATCAGCACAGAAGTACCACACAGTAAACCTCAAAAAGTGTCACCTGTTACCGCGTTGAGGAGGGGTAATTACTCTTCCATGTGAAATCCATTTTCCAAAAGTGTTTAAACCAGGATAAGTTTTCTTTCTTTCTTTCTTTCTTTCTTTCTTTCTTTCTTTCTTTCTTTCTTTCTTTCTTTCTTTCTCTCTCTCTCTCTCTCTTTCTCTCTCTCTCTCTCTCTCTCTCTCTCTCTCTCCTTTTTTAGACAGAGTCTTGCTGTGTAGTTCAAGCTGGCTTTGAACTCACTGTGCAGTGCACGCTGCACTTGAACTAATGGAGATCTGCCTGCCTCAGCCTCCAGAGTGCTGGGATTACAGGTGTGCACCATAACACCTGGCTAGGAAAAGTTTGTTAAAGCACAAAATGATTTATGTCTTCTTCTGGCAACTTCTCAGTCTCATCTTTGCTTCTTTGTAACCCCCTTGGTTTGCATTTATTCCATAAATACTATTACAACAAAGGTAAAAGAAATAAAAGCCACATGGGCTCCCAGAGCCTGTGCCTGGCTCTCTTTTGCCACTGCCTCTGACCAGGCAGAGTCACTAACTTAGAGGAGCAGCCCTGCAAGGGGAGGTGTGCATAAATGAATAATCTGCTATCTTGATGGATTTCTCCAAAAAAGAAATATAAGGTATCTTAAAAAAGAAAACATGCCCTAAGAACTAGGCCAGATTTCTGTGCTTCCCTTTAAAGTTGGTGATAATCACAGTACCATAAAATACAGTCTTTGACTTTAAAGTATTTTAAAAGAAATCCTATGTTATGCATTTCATGCTCAGAAGGGCGAAATGTCAGAGTGTGGGCGAAGTGACAGATAGATGTGAAGTGGGAAACAACAGCAGAGGTGACACCAGACCATGGGGGCAGGCTGCCATGGATTTCAGGAAAACCGTGGTTCCTGGGGCCGCTGAGAGGCCACTTCCTTCCAGCACAGATCCTGACTACTCAGCTGTCTTTCAGAAGAGTCGGAACCACACAGATGTGATTCCGATTTGGGCTCACAATTAACACTCCGCACACCGTGAAGAGTCATTGAGACAGGCTTTATCGCTGGCAAGTTCAAGAGTTGCCAGTAGCCAGATGCCTAACTCCCTTTTAAGACTGGCATTCGTGTAAAATGTGGTTGTTTGATTTTTGGTTTACACTTCAAGTCAGCTCTCTGGTATACGGCTCAGAATACTCCATACATAGCCTCGAAGGAGGGCAACACAACTCATTAGAAAGGCCTCAAGTGCATTAAAGGCTGTTCTGCATTTGATTCATAGGATCTGGGGTTTGAAAACTTGTGCTTTGGAAGAGGACTGAAAAAATTAACATCTGTTTTAAACTTGTGCATTCCAGTAACACTTATATTTTTAACCACGGCCAGGCCTAAACAAGCAATCCATTTAAAATGTAGGATTAAATTTGTGCGTATTCAGTGATTAATCTGTCATAAAGCAGAGACAAAAATGTTAAGAATCTTCTGTGTGTTTTCACCACGCTGCATGATCTAAGGAGTCGAGAATCTGTAATTTATATCCAAGGACCATGTTGAAGTTTACATACCTTCCTTTTAGGAGGGGATGCAGCTATTAATTCCATGTTTGTTTTGGGATTTTGGGTTTTTTGCTTTTTGTTTTTTTTGGGTTTTTTGAGACAGAGTTTTCCTGTATAGTTCAGGCTGGCCATGAACTTACTATGTAGCCCAGGCTGGTCTCAAATTCAAAGCAATCCTCCTGTCTCAGCCTCCCTGAAGCTGAGATTACAGACTTGTGTCACCATGCCTGGTTGTTAATTTTGTCATCTTAGAGGAAAGCAAAGCCACTCTGTGAATCTAGAAATGACTCATAATCACTGATTTTCAAGGTCTGTTCTATCCTGTTTGATACTACACTTGATCGTAGCCAAAAGGCTGAGAAGCGAATATCCTGTTTGATTTACCCTTCATTTTGGAGCAAATGGGGATGACAGAAGCTCATAGCCAATGAAAAGAATCCATCTGTTGCATCTAGACTTGGAAAAGCTTTAAAAAAATTTAAAATCTATTTTGTTATTACTGTATGCTTGCATAAAAAACTACTTTAATCTTGGAGAGTTGCCACATATATGTATCACAACTGGATCATTTTTATTCTGTCCCCTAGTCCCCTTCCCATCTCCACAATGTTTCCCTCCTGTGTCTACCATCTCTCTTTGATTTTGCTTATAAAATTATTGCTTTGTATTTCACTGTCAAGAGAAATCATGTGATTTTCTTCTGTGTCTGATTATTTCACTTAGCCTCATGTTCTCCAGATCTGTCTGATGCAAATGCTTCACGGATACTACGCATTATATTACCTAGTCCTCTGGTGTCTTTTCTACAGATCGAATCTTACTTACGTTCATCCATTCCTTAGCCATGCACGGCCTGACGCTATGGAAAGGCACTGAGTGACGTCAACTGGAGGACGTCTCTGCCTGCAGGGGGTGCGGAGAAAGACAGAGATGTGCACGCCTGCTCCTGTTCCTCCTCTTGGCCCACACGGGGCTGATGGGCACTGACCCCTGGGGCTGTTTCTGCAGGTCACCTCCCGAGTGACCTGTGTGATAAGGTGGAGGCTAGGCTTCTCCCAAGACCATTTCTTTGTGTCTGGTTCCTATCCTAGACCTCTCCTGTCTTCTTCATTCGATGGCAGCCTTCAACTAAGAGGGGTCCCTCGGCTAATCCTAACTCTAACCCTAAACTTAACCCTAACCCTAACCCCCACCCTCATTGGAGGCTCCCCTGCAGGAAAGCAACCCAGGACAAAGCACACCCCTGTGTCTTTGGATAAAAAGTCAGTTAACAATGCAACTTTCAAGTAAATACATAAATAACAGCTAGCCAGAGATTAACATACAGATGTGGATAAGCTATTGTTCCTTCAAAGTGAGCACATACTTTTTAATTACTCTTTTGGCGGCTTTTCTTATCCTTAGCTTTTTTAGTTCCTTCGCCTTTAAATCTAAGAAAGCATGCTATTAAAACAGACATCAATTACATAGAATTTATTTTATTTAAGTTTTAATCTTAAGAACTTTTTTAAAGAGCCTTTTTTGGAGGGGGCTTGTTTTTACTCTTACATTCTTTCCAAAATTAAAGTCAAAGTGTTTCATTCTGTTTTGGACAGAATGGTGATTTTTATTACCACCTTGGTTTCCATGTTTATTCTCATCTACTGATTTTTTTTCTTTTTCTCTGCCTAAGTGGTCTGGGTTTGTCATTTTCTGCAGGGGCAGGTTGCTGCTAGTGTCATAAACCCCACTAAAATGGGTTTCTCCATACTCATCTACGTCTCTGTGAAAACAGTTTGATATTACAGCTGACTGTTTACTGCTACTGAGTAATGAGGCCTCCCAACAAATAGAGAGTAGCTGGCAAATAATTTCAGACAGTGAAGTGTGCTCTGCTCAAAACCTTCACATCTTTGTTTTATAAACCAGGACAAATAAGGCAACTATGGGGAATTATTAATGAATGCACAGTAGAGAGATGTCACACTAGGAGAGACTGTACTGATGTAGCTTTTTTATGATGCTCAGCATTAATGATTTTAACTTGATAGGATGGTCAGGCAGGAACAGAGAGATTTTCTCAGTATTCTGCAAGGGTTCAATCAAATGGCTATCATACTTCATAACTGGGGATCCTTCCCCAAATCACAGAATCGGAACGTTAAACAGCTCTTGGGGGTCCAGCTGAGATCCTCTTCATACTCCTGAAATCAGACACAGCCGTTTGAAATCTGCCATACTTTCTTTAGAGACGAATTTTACAGAATCTGCGATGTGATAAATACGAGAGTAATAATTTGCAATTCTTTCACCTCCCAAATTTCTATGCATTCCTTCATGATCACAGCATCAGTTTCTTTCAAAGTTCACATTGCATTCATTTTCCTGTCTTCCTCTTTCCTTCAGTCATCTCCCTCTTGCTCTGTTCTCCTGCCCTTTCTTTTCGCTTATATAAGTCAGCATTTCTGCTGTTCAAGGTAACCTCAGTGCCCCAGATAATGCTATTTTTTCCCCTGTCAACAAGGTTTAGAAACTGTTCTTCTGGTGGCCATAGATTCATCCATCTTTTTTCCTAGAATTTGAGATAAGAATCTGCAAACGTCTTTCCCACATGTTTTTAAAAATGAATGTTATTATTCCCTCCTTATCTTTATCACTTTCTTCCCCCAGGCGAATGTGATAAGGACTTTTGCCAACTGTGTATCATGTCAAAGTAATTCTATAGTCTCCCTCTGGAAACTCCAGAAAATCATCTCTGGGATATGGAGCTGGATATATCACTACAGCCCCAAATACAGACCTGGAATTTCAGGCTTCCTGTTACTCAAAGGGGTTGGCGTTTATTCTCAATGTCACGAGCTCTTCGGATGCTGAGTTATGCTACTTGGTTAGAGCTAAGCTTTCTGTTTTGCAGACAGAATGGCCTCAGTTCCAGAAGCTAGCTCTTCTTCCACTTAGCTCCCGTTCTTCTCCTTTCCCTGATACTCTGAATTTCTTTCCTTTATTCGTAGTCTGTAACTCAGCCTGTCCATTGCAGCCATTGCCCTGCTAAGAGGGAAGAAGCACATCAGGTTCTTCTTCTGGCCAAGTGAAGAAAGTTCAAGGCTGTCATTGGTCTTTTCTTTTTTAAAATAGAACTCATTCTTCCCACGCTTTGTTTTCAGTAGTACATAATAGTTCTCTTAAATGTCAGCCTTTATGTAGCTGACAAGATCTTAAAAGTATTTCTCCCACATTTCATTCCAAATTATCATAGTTTCCCATACTCGGGAATGCTTAATGCAAAAAAGATAAAGATTCAGGATCTCTTATGTGACTTTGGGTTACTCAGATGATAACAATTTGGTGGCAATTTACCAGAATGCTGAGGACAGCTTGCAGACACAGAGAGAGGTGTATGTGGGGTGGTGATAATTCAGAAGATAACACTCAAGGTGTTCCCTAAATTTTAGTAGTGTTTCATATGAATATAAACAAGAAGGAGATGCTGGGGCTGCCATTCATCCTTCCTTTAATGATAATTTTTTGCTAAAGCAGCAGCTTGCTTTGGACTATAAAATATGTATGTCACTATGGAGACAGCCAAGCTGGTCTGAAGCAGCAATTAATGCCCAACACTTGTGATATTCTATTTGCAGGTTTATGGGAGAAAAAAATGTCACAGAGAGGAATTAGAAGTATTCAGTCTGTGAGTCTGCTACAGCTGCATTTATAAATGTGTGCAACAGTGGAATTTTCAAACAATATGATTCTCAACGTGGCATAATGTCATCATGGGTGAAGGAACAGTCAAGTTTGTTTTTGCTTAAAATGGCAGGGTAATAAGAAAATAAGTAGCCAAGAAATCAACTTTGGACAAAGGTATCCAGGTGGTGGTTTTAGCTGACCAGATCTTGTGTTAAGTAACCCCTTACTTAACACAAGAGTTTAAGTTTCCCCTAAAGGAAACAGCAGTCTTAAACAAAAGGTAGATGAGGGAATCATTATTTGCTTTTCAAATCACATAGCTGTTTTCTACAAGTACTGTTAGGAGACACAAAGTCCTGCCAATTCTCAGCTGCATGTAACTAACTTGGGAAAAGATGTAAGAGATTTGTTTGGACTCCATGCAAGAAGATGCTTTGGGTGCATCTCATCAAGTTTCTTCACCTATAAACAAGACTTTCAAGGCCTGTAAACAAGACTTTCGGGGGCCAGTCAGTGCTTTCCAACTTGGAAATTTCCCTGGGGTTTAGGAAGGGAGTGATAAGCGTCCACATGATGCCTTTAAGTGTATTTTACATTTCAGAATGCCTAACACAAATTGTCCTTTTATCCATGGACATGCTAAACGCCAACTAAATTCTCAGTTTTGGGGGGTTGGTTAGGCTTTGTCAATTTAGTAAACTAATGGTGGCTAACTCACGCTGATTGACTTTAATAGTATTCTAGAAATTTCCAGTGACAAATAGCATAAAATACTTCCTGTTTCTGTGAGATGAAGAAAATGATCTAAGCTTTCTCCATTCTTAGAGTTCCAGCAGTCCTCCTTCCCACTGCTCTGGTTAAAGGCGCTTGTGTCTTCTAACTGGGATTGTGCAACGGCCACTGAACTCCTTCCTCACCCCTGCCTTTGTCTTCCGGTTGCAGCGTGCCACCTTCACCACCGGGCTGATGCTGCCTACATCCTGCTCCAAATCTTCAGGTCTTACTGTTTCCTGTGAGACCAGATCCACTCTGCATGGCCTCTCCACTCCATCGTACTTGTTTTTCCTTTTGCCAAAACAGATCTGCTGCTATTGTTCATCTGCTTCCTGCCCACCTCGGAACCATGTGTGAGCTGTCTGCCCCGCTGCCCTGGCATCCCACCACTGAGCCCCCTGCGCCAGTCCACACGCTTCTTCTCCGTGCTCGAGTGCGTCCTTCTTTCCACACACTTAAGCCCACGGATTCCTCCTCGAATCCTGAGACACTGTCAAGTTTGTGGCTATTACTTAGTGTTTGGAATATGCTGCTTTATGATTTTATCACAAAAAATTGTACACTCTTGGAAAGGATCAATCGAATTCTTATAATTTTATACATTTCTCCATAGAGTGTAAAATAATTTATTTGGCCTTCTAAGGGCTCAAAGATAATATTGATTGGTTTACACGGGCTGTTAAGAATACAGCTATAAATCAACATTATGATTATTCAGATTTAAAATAATTAAAGGAAAATATCCAAGCATTAAAACAAAGAGACTATCGTATCACAATGCTTACTGAGAAACAGCAGTAGGCAAACACATTTCTACTTTAGCTATTTCTTCTGGAAGTTACTGCCATCGCGAATACGAGGCTTTTACTGCTATTTCCTGATGTTTCAATTTTTCTTTCTTGTACCACTTTCCAGCTGCCATTGTTGTGATCTCTCAATGATCATCCATTAGATGGTCAACTGTTTTTCACAACAGGCACCCTGTCCCTGTTTTGTGGTGATACCGTTTCCTCATATTCTTCCGAAGAGATAACGGGAGTGTGGTTAATGTTCTTCCCCACTTCCTGTGTATCTCCACTGCTTGTGAATTCATTCGTTTCTGTTGTTCACAGCACGCTGGCTTTCACGATGAAAGCTTGCCTCTGAAGGCTTTTGGTTCACCTGCACATTCATGAGTGAACGAGTGACAGCATTTTGCTGACAGGCTTCTTAGCACCGGAATCTGCTTTAGCCAGACGCGCAGTTTCTCTAGCTGAGTGGTCTGCTCGCGTCTCTGACAGGCCACAGGCTCTTGACAATGGTGCTGTGGCAGGCGGTGGGCAGGGGCCAAGGTGTGACCGCCTGTGGACGGCTCTCAACCCAGTTCCGGCCTCTGGCTCTCTCCAGCTGAATGGCCTCCCCGACAGGGCCATAGTGAGACCTCATCCCCGCTGCCTCACAATGTGTCCGCTTTTGGAAACAAGGGTTTTTGAGAGATAACTAATAGAAAATGAAGTCACATGCGTAGGTTCTAATCCAGCATGACTGGTGTCTTTATGGAAAGGGGAGGCTAAGACACGTGAAAAAAGATCAGGAGACCCTGCAGAGGAGGGAGGCCACAGCAGGCCCCGCTCTGGTGACCCCGGCAAATGAATCCACTTGATGTTCTGAATCTCGACACTTCTTAGGTTGTTCTGTAGAGAAAGAGTTTCAAAATTCTCTCGGCTGAGGGAGCAGGAGTAGCTGCTCTGGTCACTGGTACTGGTGGGAAGAAGCCACTGTGTTCTATACTGATTTTCAACCAATTTCTGTTCAGTGCTGAGCTTCTTCTTTGGGTTCTGCCGCAGATGGTGCATCCAGGCCCTGCCCCTCTTTCAGGTTTGGCTTTTTCCCTTATTCACACACGGATTTCCTCTTTCCTCCTGAGTCTGTCACTCTTATCCCTCTGCCCCTCTGCCTTCCAGAAGTTTAATGGGAACTTGTTTTTACAGGTGGCCTCTCTTAAAGTCCTCGTGGCTTGTCCACTTTTTATTTCTGTGTCATTATGTTAGTGGGGCCTTGGGAAGGGGAGGAAATAAACATGAGTGGGTCTAAGAATCATTCTTAATCTCACTCAATTGCTACTTAATCTTAAAAGTTAGAAATAAAATAAAAGAAAGCCATTTCCAATAAAGTGCTTAAAGGCAGGATGAAGTATAGTAATTGTAATAACCCTATTTGAGTTAAGAATATTACTTGAAATTGAATCATAAATTTTATTATTTCATTTTATGTCCAGATGCAGTTTATTTGAGGATTTAAAATTGAATCAATGAGTAGTTATACTATGTAAAAACAGAGCACAATTCTGAACTAAATTATATCTCATTTATAGATAATACAATTACTATAACAGAAACTACTGATCAAATATGTAGATGAGTCTTATTATATTATCAATTGATGGTGTATTATAGCATTTTAATTTTTTTAGTTTGTCAGTTTTTTTGAGACAGGGTCTCATTGTGCTGTTCAGGCTGCCTTTGTTTTTTTTTTTTTTTTAATAATTTTATTTAAAGAGAAAAAAACAAAACAAAATAAAACAGAATAAAGGGTAGCAAAAATACAGTATTCCAAGGAGAAAAGTAAAAGAACAACAACAAAAAAACCTAAGAAATTATTACTTGACAAACTACATACTGACTTCTTAGAAATATTCGTTCAAATTACAAAGTTAAAACATGTAAAGTACATATTCAAACAGTGAGACTGTTAACAGTTCTGCTCCACAATCTGACAAAAACAGCAATATGGTCATCCATCTTACCCACTCAAATACACACGCAATTATATCAAAAGGGTAAAATTAAAAACAACAAAACAGAGCAAAGTGGATCACAAGAAAGCAATGTAAGAGACAAAAATTTCAAAACTAGACAGTCGGAGATATTCACTCTCGATCATACTGACTTTTGTTTTCTTCCAAATAGTTGTCCATATTGTCACATACAGGGAATTCACAGGAAACAACCTAGTATGGAATTGATCTGAGCAGGATGAGGAGGGCATTTCAGGTCTTCCAGACCAGACATTAGGGAAGCCAAGAATGGCTGTCATAGTGTCTCTCATTCTCCTCAAAACAGCTGTCCATACCTTAATGTGTGTTGAACTTAAACAAGGCAAAGCAAGCTAAGATCACTTTGAACAAAAAGGGATAGTTTTGCTGGACTTCACATCATGACATTATGGAATCAGCACTGGGTATTATAGTGTCTCTTTTTCTTAAAAGTAGTTGTTCATTTCAACATGTGTTATATAGTTGGTTCTCGTAAACTGTTTATAAGCTCTACACATGCATGTGTCTCTACATGTATATCTACCATTTCTGTATTAGCAGGAAAAACAAAACAAAGCAAGATAAAACAAAACAATTCCTAGAAAAGCATGAGGCAAAAAAGTCACATAAAACCACAATACAAGGTGATCTACAATGGTTACCATGATGTCTCAGCAGTGTATAACAACATTAATAAAAACGAAGCACTGGAGACATTTAAGACTTCAAAAGCAAGTAATAATGAAACCAGAGTGGGTATCTTAGTGAATCTTGTCATCTTCAGTGTAGTTGCCTATACACTTAGACTTGATGCTAGCCATCATAACAGATTTAAATAAAAATCAGTCAATACAAAGTAGCAATCTAACAAACCAGATTCAAATAAGATCTGTCATAATAAGACAGCATAAGTTATAAAGGGCTTCAAATTAAGTTGATAGGAAAATTAGGGATGATTACCATAATATGTCCTCTTATTTTGGGGTTAGCTGACCATGTCCTCAAGTCTAATGTAAGTAGACAAACTGGAACAGCATGTAATCCATCCAAGCAGAGTGGTGAGAATAAAGTAAATTTTAAATCTTGTTACCCAATTAACAATATCCTCTGCCTCCCTTTTTTAGACAATTCCTCCCCCTTTCACTCCCATGGGGTGCACTGCTTGTTTTGGGTCCCACTGCCTTCCTATATAGAGCAGCTCAATGGACCCTATCTCCTGATCTACTCCGCCTGTGTTTCTTTCTGTTACTATTTCGAAGCCCTCTATACTAGAGATTATAGCCAATCTTCTCTGCCTAATTTCTGCTATTCTATTTTTCTGCCATTGATAGTCTATTTTTCTCTTCCACTCCACTGTCTGCCTTGTTCACTGAGGCCTCTCTGCCACTGTTCCTGAAATGCTCGTATTCTTGTTCTCTCTCCCTAGAATGTCCTTCAGTATTTTTTGTAGGGTTGGACTGGTGGTCGCAAATTCTCCTAGCTCCTCTTTGTCATGGAAGCATCTTTTTTCTCCATTACTTTCTAGAGAGAGTTTTGCAGGATACATCAATCTGGGCTGGAGATTGTTCTCCTTCAGTGCTTGAATTACTTCATTCCAAGCTCTTCTTGACCTGATGGTCTGTGTCGAGAAGTCTGCTGTGATTTTGATGGGTTTTCCTTTATAGGTTATCTGTTTCTTTTCTCTTATGGCTTTTAATATTCTG
>PVJX010032296.1:0-20546 GCA_004027295.1 Dolichotis patagonum | reverse complement strand
CTTGGCCATATGCAAAGCATCCTTCCATACCAAGGGTCGGAGGGAGGGCAGGGCCCAGGCTGCAGAGCCAGGAGCCCTGTGGGTGTTTCAGGGTCCACCAGGCTGGACATGGATACTCTCTCTCTGCCACCTGGTGGGCGTGCCACCCCTGGCCTTCAGGAGTGGAGACGTGGCCCAGCTCCCCATGCCCACCCCAAAGGTGATTCCCCGGGCCGTGTCCCACCTGAGACCTGCAGGGTTAGTGCTGATCACAGAAAATAGGGCTGCATGACCTAACAGCCCCAGAACCAGCTTTGATGAGGCAGAGGTAAGCACAGTCGTGGGTCAGTCCTGATGACCCCGGACCCCCCACAGGACTCTGGGCACAACACACCCCATTGTAACAAACAAGCCACACACCAAGTTCAGAACAAAACGTTCACGCGTTGTGACCAGACTTTGAGACCACGGGTCAACTTGCTGAGTGGATAATGGATGGATGAGTCTCTCCCACCTCCTGACATCACTGTGCCCTTGGCCAAGCTCAAATAAAGCATGCTGATTTGATTTTATCCTTAGAACCTGTTCAAAACTATTTTCCAAATTTATATGGAGAACGACGTGTAATTGTAAAAATGCAATTTCCAGCAACCAAGTACAGTCATGCCTCAGTTCACGGACACGTCTGTTGGCCAACAGTTTGGTTCCCGAACAGAAGCCTTCCACAGAATTTGGCTTCAGTTCACGAACCTCACATCAAGTGTGGAGCATAACGTGGCCACCTTCTCCACGAGAACACGAACACAGCCATCTCCCCCAGAATCGCGGAACAAAAACGTTCACGAACTGAGGCGCCACTGAGGATTTCCTGTATCTTTTCGGTTGTACAACAAAGAAAGAAAGAAAAGAATGATAACAATGACAGTGGCATTTTAACAGCTGATTGCAGAAAGCCTGGATGTCAAACAAAAGCAAAGCGAGGTGACAGCAGAGGTTTCCTTCACAATGCTGGCCAGGGCTGGTTTGGTCCACCTAATCACCCAGTGTCCAGTAAGAGCTCTGCCTGCGTTCTCTGAGATGGAGACCAAGCACATGGACAGTGAATTGGTAGAAAGAGGTGGGGCCTCTGAATGCCTATGATAATTCTACACACTTTATTGCTAAGAGTGAGACCAGCGCCTCTGCGGCAGTCCGGAAGGCAGGCAGGGACAGGAGTCCAGGCCTGCTCTCCACCTGGACTGTGGTCTCCCTTATCTCGTGAGCACCACTGCATGCTAGGAAAGAGGGTTCCCGGAAATAAACGCTTCTCAGCCCTTATGGTTGGTGCATCTGCATTCCTTTCTGACAATTTCATAGTACTTAATGTTGTTCTCAGAAAACAGAAAGCCAGTGGTACGTAGCTATTGCAGGAATGCACTTTAAAATTAGGAGTTTGGGGAAGCACTAAGAAAGAGTGGGAGAGAAGTCTTGGGGAACCCCAGAGACCCTAGAGCTGATTTAACAATCAGAGATAGCGGGGAGCCCACGGGAGTGCAAGGCCGGGCGTGCTCTCCACGCCGTCAGCAGTGGCGACGCTGGGGTTGACAGCGCACTCGTGGCCCACAGGCGTCCCTGGGCAGACGTGCAGCCTTCTCAGCGGGGTGCTAGAGCCACTGCCTCTGCCTCTTGCAGGCTCCGCGACAGTGCACGAGAAGGCTCCCCTGGTGAAATCGCTGCTGTTGGCCGGGCCACCCGGGGTAGGAAAGAAGATGCTGGTCCACGCCATCTGCACCGAAACGGGCGCCAACCTGTTCAACCTGTCGGCCGCCAACATCGCCGGGAAATACCCAGGCAAGAGCGGGCTCCAGGCGATGCTGCACGCCGTCTTCAAGGTACCCGCCTCATTCTTGGTGTCCGATTTTCAGTTCCTGCAAATACCTTTTTAAAGCCCAGGAGCGTAGGTCTCTCCAATGGTCACCTCATAAATGATTCCTCATCCCATCTGCCTGAGCATTCTGCAACTAGAAACAGCCTGTTTTTCCACATAAATATCCTCCTCTGCCACCCACTCCCACCCCTCTGACCACAGGAATCTTTGTAGTGAGTGTGAGTCTTGCTGCACATTAAATACACGGTTTCTCTCTTCTGCTCACTTCCCCGAAATAGTTGGCATCAGATATTTGCATTTTGTTTATATTCCTTCTCATTGGCGTGGAGCGCAGGGCTGTGTACCTTGGGCATTGCAGTGGAGGATGCAGGAAGCTAGGCAGAGCACAGTGATGAAAGTGCCCAAGGTCCCCTCAGGCTGTGCTCCCTAGGGGCTCCAAAGCACGGGAGGTGACGATACAGGGTGTGATACGCTGATAGGAATGATTGTAGCTCCCACGAGCTAAGGACGCATCCCAAACAAGTGACCGCAGTGGGCTGTCTCCCTTTGGCACGTGGTCTTCTCCCTGAGCCCCTGGGACACTCCCACTCTCTTCTGCCCCTTCAGTTATCACGAAGGAATCCAATCCACGGGGAACTCGCCAGCATCCAGCCGCATAGCCACTGTTTTCATGTGGTTTCGGTCCTCACGTAGCTTCTTTCTGTGAAGCATTTGCTACAGTCATTTGCCTACTTTTGATGGGCCTGCGGGTGGCGTGATTTCAAGAGCGCTTTGTGTCCTCTGAATGCAAATCTTGGTCAGACACACATACCGCACATGTGTTCTCTCGTTCTGTGACTTGGCTCTTTGTCTTCTTACTGACTTTCCTTTTGCAATTGCTTTGCCGGCTAGTGACAGTCCCAACCTGCAGCCCTGTGTGTCACCGTTTTTCTCTCCACCGGTGTGTCAGCTTCGCCTCTTCCATGCTGACATTATGACATTATGAAATGTCTTTTTTTTTTTTTTTTGCCTCTGTAAATAATCCTCGTCTTGCAATTTACCTGGTCCAATATTAACATGGCCATGTTAGCTTTCTTTAAGTTTATTGTTCTTTATATTAAATGCATTCATTCCCAGAGTTAGGCTCTCTTTTCCTATTTATAAACTTCTAGTTTCTTTATTCTATTTCACTTTTCCTGCCTTTTGCATTTCATGTAAATGTGCTCTGTCTTTTCAGAAATGCTTCTTGCTTTATGTCTCAGTGGTTGTTCTATGGATTTGGAGAGTCATTCTTAACTTGCCTGTCCTGTAGGGTCAATGTTGTACCATTTTACATAAAGTGTAAGAAGCTGGCAATGGTGTAAGACACTATTCTTGTCCTTTAAATTCTCATTATCACACATTTTCTACCTAGAAACATTGTAAGTACCACAGTAGGAATGTCCTCTTTTATGTGCATCCATGTGTTTAGCATTTCAGAACTCTCGATCTGCCTTAGTTACTTTTCTCTCATTGCTGAGACAAAATACCCAGCACCCAAAATGAAGGAAGGAAAGGTTTATTTAGCTCACAGTTTGTGGAGGTTTCAGTCCGTACTCAGCTGGCTCCAAGGCGGGGTGATATGGCAGCAGGGCAACCTTTCATGGCAGCAAAAAACAGCAAAAGCAGCCATAGCAAAAAGGGCAAAAAAGGAAAAGCTCACCTCCTTCCCTCCCTCGTAGTGCATGTGGGTTACCCTAGGGTGGGGGTAGCACTCACACCCTTAATCCCAGCATTGGACCAAGAATCAATCACAAATTCCAGAAGCCTGCCCCCATGACTGAATGAGGCTTCGAGGGTCATCCAAAGTCAAAGCATAGCACCATCCCTCTCAGCCAACTCACTTCTCCAGCCGGCATCCTTCTCCTTTCAGCTGAAAGACTTTGTTTACCATCATCTCTTTTAGGGAAAGTCTGATGGCAGACAATTTCCTTAGCTTCAACTCACTTATCTTAAATTATCTTCACATTGCCTTCACTTTTTAAGGGTATTTTTCCTAGCACAGAACTCAAGGTTGGCATATTATATACTCAATATCATTCCATTGTCTCCTGGCTTCCATTATTTCTGATGAAACGTTCCTAAACACTTGAACTATTTATCTCCTACATGTATGGATCGTTATTCTCTGAATGTTTCTAAGGATTTCTCTTCATTTTGCTTTCTACCAGTTCAGCTACGGTGTGTTCAGGTGTTCTTATCGTTGTTTCTTGTATTTGCCCCACTTATGACTCGCTATATGTATTGAGCCTAAACATATATTTTTAAACCAAATTTAGGGAATTGGGGCTATTATTTCCCCCCAAAAAATCTTTTACCCTATGCTCTCTTTCTAAGATCCTCTTATATACATATTTACTTGTTGCTATTCTACAAGTCACAGAGTATCTGTTATCTCTAGGTCCCACACTGAGTAATTTCCATTAATCCATGTTTAAGTCAGCCTATCCTTTCTTCTGCAACCTCCAATCTGTTAATAAACTCATCTTGTGGATTTTTAAATTTCTGTTATTTTATTTCCTAGTTTGAGCATTTGCATTTCCTTACGTGATTGTTTTTCACTTCTCTTGCTCTGCAGTTCTCGCTCTGCTCATTCAGTGTGACCATCTTTGCCTTTAAGTCTTTAATGTTAAAGTTGCCCTGTGGTCCTTATCTGATGATTCCACTAGGGAGCATCACGAGGTTCACTATTTCACTGACTTTGCCTTCAGTGCACATCACATTTTTCCACTTCCTCATATGATTAATAAGTTTTAACATGTATTTCACATTGTGCAGAAGTTCCAAAGCAAGCTGGACTTTGTTTTAGCCGGCTGTTAAATTGCTGGCTTGTAGACGCTTTGTCTCCTGTGTCATTAATGTCAGTCTGTTTTGATTTTGCCCTAGTCCTGAGCAACAACTGCCTTAGTCCTGAGACAGGGTCTTTACTTTGAGGTTGCTCCAGAAACCCTGCTCACTGACTTGCTCTTCTAACTTGGTTGTGGCTGAGCTTTGGGCTCAGTTATCTCCCTTCTCCCGCTCTTGCTCTTCACTGGGATTGTTGCAGTCCTCTGCTCTGCACACACTTCAGAATTCAGCCAATGGTTTAGAGATGAGCTGGACTTGGAAGCCAGGCAGCCTGCCTCTGAAGCCCCCGAGCTCCTAGCACTAAGATCTTCAGGGGAAAAGTGAAAGAAACCCATCCTCTTGGCAAAAAGAATGCCTGAATTTGTTCCTCCAGGACGTTAAGTTTGCTGACATTTGACACCGTCAGGTAACACACAGAAGCCCATAAATACAAAAATATCACCGATTTGCAAGCAACTAAATCTCCCAGACACCATTGTACACCCACTCCACACTAACACACTCAGCTCTCACAACCACCTCCCGAGGCAGGCCTTGTCACTGTTTGCAGTTTACTGATAAGAAGACCCAAGCGCAGAGCGTTTCCTGGGTTGCAGTCTGCTGTGGGTCCCCCCACAGACTCATCACAGAGCCGTGGGTCCCGGAACCTCAGGAAGCAGCCTGCATCTGGAGGTGCACTGCGCTGCCCGCCTCTCTTCCTGCTGCCCACGTGTCTCACAGCTGCTGGCCTGAACACAAGACACTACATCCTCACTCTGGGAGGTCATTCGACCCTGTCACCAAGAGCCTTTGTCTTGATATCACATGAGCCGTCTTTGCACTTATCAGAACTGTCTCGAACTGACATTACTCGGACCACAAAATGCTGAATGTCAGATTATTAAAATGTGGAACAACACGTTTATTGAGCTAGGCAGCCTCCAGTCAGAGTGCCCAACACACACCTCATTAAGCCTCACCTTTATTGCGTGTGCAACTGATTAATGAAGACCTGGAGGTCTCAGGAGTGGGTGCATTCAATTAAAAATTGTGCACAGTGAGGCCACCGTGCCCCGGGTGGCTGGCACACAGCTATCTGCATTGCAAAGAGGTATTTGCTTTTCATTAACCAAAAGGAGTGACACCGTGCTGGCACTGGGATGTCGGAGCGGAAAGCTGGTGCTTGTTGTCACTGTGCTGTGGGGACTGAAGGACGTGGGCTGCGGTGGGGACAGCAGTCTGGAGATCTGTGGGACTGTGGGACTGTGGGACAGCAGCAGGGTCTGACGCTCATTGCCTCTCCTCATAAAGGATTCCCAGGTCTCCGGAAGGCGAGGAGCTCGCCCGCGGGGAGGCTGGTGAGGGTTTTGAGGGAATTACCTGGGCTTCGCTGCAGACAAACCAGGGAAGCTGCCCCTGACTTGTTCCGCAACCCGGAGTTCAGGCCCCTTGTGTTTCCATCGTTTTGTGGAGGATTCCTTTACTTCACAGACAGTAATTTAACAAGAGGCCAAGCAAGGAAAGCGTCTTTCCTTTAAGAAACAGGTTTACTGCACCAGCAAACAAGTCATCTCACATTGTCTGTAGGACCCAAGCTATGTGTGGGAAAGGAGGGGAGGGTCTTGGGAAATTGGAAATCCACTCATCCAACCAGTGAATAAATAGGATAAAAGTGTGGCTGCTCACTAAGTGTTTCATGGACAAAAAGAGGCCCAAGGCGGACCCCTCGCCCATGGTCACTGCATCCTCACCCATGGTCACTGCGGGCACCAGACTCCTCTTGGTCTGGGAGCTGGGGTTTTATTTCTTTATTGTGGTCATTTGGTTTGTTTATTCTGGTGTTGGCGACTGAGCCTGGGGAATGCTGAGCTGTACGTCCGGCCCATTTGAGGCAAAGTCTTGCCAAGTCCTCTGGGCTGACCTGGAACTCGCGATCTTCCTACAGCTCCTGAATTTTTATAGTAGTAAATCGGAGGACAGAAGAGTAGAAGGGGCTTTGGGTGGCCTCCCGCCAGGATTGAGGCCCATGCCAAGGAGTGATATATCTACTTTCCCTTTGCATTGTGTCAACACCCTGATGAGACAGAAATCAAGGTCCCCACTTTACAGATAAGAAAATTGAGACTCAGTGCCTAGTTTGACTAAAAATACAAAAGAAGTAGAGGGCTGGCATCTGGATTGTAGCCAGTCTGACTCCGAAGCAATCACACTGGCCTCAGCAGGCCTCAGGGCGAGGGTGGGCTCCCTGCCCTGTACCACCCCCCCAGGAGGGGAGGGTCCTGGGTCACAGGCCAGCCAGGAACTAGCAGCTCTGGGGTGCTCTGGGGTGCTCTGGGTTCCCGCTCTCCTGCAGGGCTCTACCTCCTCCTGATGCCTGTGTCAGTAATAGCGGCCCGGACCCTCAAGGCCCCTCACTGCAGAGTCGGGGAGACCAGGCAGAGAGCCCAGCAGCCTGCGCTCAGGGGAGGGGGAGACGCTCTTTCCTGCCTGGGGTCCTGGCCTCTTCTTCCTCCTGCACAAGGACCTGACCGCACTAGAGAGAGGGCCCAGGATCACAAGGCTGAGGGGTCCCCCGGCCATGGCCAAGGTAGGATGAGTGTGCTAAGTATGTGAGTCCCTCCTGCACTCAGGGAAACTCAGTAAGGAAAAAGACAAGGCCGGCACCTGAGCCCAAAGCACAGCGACCAACAGGGGAATGAGGGGAGAGCAGGGACACAGGGGCAAGGCCCCAGCACTCACCTAGATGCAGCCGCAGAGGTGAATGGCTCTGCTAGAAAAAGGCCGAGTACCTCTGGGGAAGGCCGTGTCAGTGGAGGGAGGAGGCACAGACGGACTTCGGGCCCTTGTATTTTTTAAACACAGAGAAAAATGTTTGGCAGCACTGGAGACTGAGCCCAGAACCTTTTCACCTTTTCACAGAGCTACATCCCCTTTTCTATTTTTATTTTAAGATGGAGTCTCACTGATTTGCCCAGATGGGGCTCAAACTTGCGATCCTTCTGTCTCAGCCTCCTGGAATACTGGAGTTACACACCTGGCCCCAGAATTTATTTTTAGAGTGATTTTATATTCATGGCAAAATTGAGCTGAAAGGACACAGAGTTCCCACATACAAGGTGTGAGCAAAAACTACAATGAATATTTAAATTGTAAAGTTTCATTACGGTAAAATCTATGTAGCCGCTGATCTCCCTCAGAGTACCTCCCCATGCTTCCTACACATGTACCCCACTATTCCTGCCATTTTGGAGAGCAGTTCTGGAAATCTTCTGTCGTGTCTTTGGTTCCTTTCACCATGCTCTTTGTCTGTCTGGTAATCCTGACCCTGCCTGTGGTTGGGATGGACCCGGCACCCCCACCCGAAGGTCACACCCCATCAGATGTCTCCGTGGTGGGGTGCTGGCCTCAGCACGGCCAGCGAGGCCTCTGCCCTGGCTTCCGCTGGTCCAGAATAGATGCGCTTGGTCCTGGGAGGACAGCAGGAGGGGGCCCAAGTGGGTGAGGGGAGCTAAACCAGGTAAGGGTGTCTCTCAAAACCTGGGACACTTTTACCTGCAGAGACAAAATGGGAAAAAGAAGGACCCAGCCCCTTGACTGGGCCTGGAGGTGGACACAGGGTGTGGGCTGTCACAGGAAAGGGGGCTCCCGGAGGAAGGAAGCAAGCCGGCGGGGCTTCTGCACCCCCAGGTTAGGGTTACTTCCGGCTTTCCCTGCTCCCCAAAGACACCCTGGGCCCGGGGAGGGTGGGCAGGGGACAGGAGCTGCTGGCCGCGGTTGCTGTCAGAGCACACCATGGCCCTAACTCGGGGCACGCTGAGGCTCCACGTGGGGCCAGGCTGGCTGCCACAGTGGGTGCAGTTTGTGTCCAACCTGGATGCACATGGGGAAGTGTGGGGGTTCTTGGGGAGGTGACCCAGGCCGAGCGCGCACCGGCAAGGCCTCGTGTTTCCCGAACTGGCCAGGCCCAGGGCTCCCCAGTGAGACCTCACCTCGCAGCAACACCGTGAGGGGCTGACAGAAGGGGGCTCCCCCCGTGCTGAGATGACTGGTGGCCCCAGTGCTCCATCCTCACACCCTGCGCTTGAACACGGCCTGGGGCATCAGTACAGCACCGTGTGACCTGCCACCCACACGCTACCACTCAGAGCCACTGCCCCCCCCCGAGCCCCTGCTTCCCCAGCTCCCTCGATTTCCCTCCTCTGCCTCAGTTTACCTTGCTTTCCACCAGAGTGAGCCTAGCCAGGCTCCCGGCTCTAGGGCACCTCTGCTCCTCTCTTGTCATTTACAGCTTGCAAATTAATCAATTAAGCTAAACTCCAGCCACAACTTGAAATCGCATCCAAGGTTACACTTGAAGGTGTCACAAGGAAATAAAAATTGAGAGTAATTTTTAAATGGTGGAACATGTGCTTCACTGAGTGTTTAAATAGACAGGAATGTGAGCCCCCCAGTAACCCACACCCATTCCCATCCCCCCAGCTCAGCAGCACCTGCGCACCGAGACCCAGGGGGCCACACAGGCAAAGTGGCCCCGCCTCCAGGTGTCTCCTGCCACGGAGATAGGCACATCCTCCATGGTAGGTGTGGGATGAAGGGATAAGTGTTCCTTCAAGGTTTGGTAAACTGAGGCACGGTGTCTGGAAAAACAATAGCTGGCTTTTCACTGTTGAGCCTACAGCAAACAGACTAGACCCCTGGCAGCTAAACCTTCCAGGGAGCAGACCAGTGGCTCAACGCAAAACACTCTGGGTCTGGAGTTCTCAGGTGTCCCTCGGAGGATGTGAAATGTCAAATCCACAAAACCCACACGGAGGGAAAGGAGGGTGGGAAATTCGTCTGATTCCATGGCTGGCCGCGAAGGCCAACCCATTGATGGGACTAAAGAGCCCTCTGCTGGCAGTTCCAGGGAACTGTCCCACACTGCTTCGGAGAAGTCCAATTACGAATTAATTACATTTAATTGCCCATGACCTCAAACTATCTGCGGGTAATTTAAGAGAAGCCTTTGCATAGCTAAATGAAAATTAAAAGAACAAAGGACACCATTTTTCATTAGCAAATTGGCAGAGCTTTTTATGGTTACCACTCGCCGAGGGGAGGTAGGGGAAACTGGATAGACCCTCGCTTACTGCTGGAGAGGATGGAGACAGTCTTGCCCCCAGTGAGGACGGGCAGACCCCCCAGGAGGGCGGCGTGGCCCTTATGCCCAGTGGATTCCCCTCTGTGGGAGTGGCGGACCACAGCCCGTCTCCGCACTGTCAGGTTTGGGGGAAAAGCAGGCATCACCTACTCAGAAACCGGAAGTTAGAACCGTAAACTGCAGTGCCTCGGTTTAGCATGATGTTGGGGAACAGGCTTCACAGGAAGCGGACAAAGCCATCAGCGTGGGTGGAAAAGGCTCTGACGCCAGGCGTAGGGGGACATCCTTGCCTGTGCTGGCAGCACTCTGAAACCTTCCCTGGCGGATGAGCACTGCTTTAGCGCTGCGGGAAGGAAGAGACCAGCTCCCAGCCACACCTGGCTCCACACTCCGCCTGCAGCGGCCCCTACCAGCCACTGGGCCCTCAGGCGAGGAGGGTCAGTCCTCCCTCCCCGCCCACCTTGTCTTCCCACCCTCAGCTCCAAACCCATCCGGCTGCTTGGGAAGATGCCCGCACCCACTCCCCAGGCTCACGGTCCACTCACCCTCCAGGAAGGACTCTCCTGTCCCCTCTGTCTCGGTCCCTCCCGCCAGTCCTCAGCAGTGTGTCCCCTGTCTTTTGCCCCTCTGTTTCATCCAAGGCCACCAGCGAGCCCCTCGTTACCAAGCCCCCAGCTGCACTGTCCACCTCCACCCACTCCGCTGTCCTCCTGGCTCCGAGTATGGCACCGTCTCTCATGACCCAGATTCTAGCCTCCCCCACCTTCCCCCTCCAGCACATCTTTCTGTGGAGTCACCAGGGTCCCCAGTCCCCATCCAGCCACATCCCACTCTCCCAGTTGCCTCTGTGGCCCCCTCCCTCTGCTGCCCGGCCTCCCTTCCAGCCCTGCCTCTCTTGGACCCTTCTGTGCTCCCTCTTTGCCCTCTGCCGTCAGGATCACAGTGGCCCAAACTGACCTGGGCACTGCCTCCTCGTCCAGGGCTGTCTCAGGACTACCACCCGCTTCCTCCAGGCACGCCGCAGCCGGTTCCCACCAAGCCTGGCCGATTCCTTCCTCACTGCTCTCCCTGCAGTCCCCAGCACCACCTGCTCAGACTCCCATGTAAACCTCAGAAGCTTCTGGCTGCCTGCTGCCCATGAGTGCCCCCATGCCCAGACCAGGGCAGGCCTCACAGTCACTGGACAGCTTTTTTGTATCACAGGTAGGATCAAACTTTCGGATAAAGTCTTTCCAGATTCTCCACCGCTGCTGAACTACCACAGCATAGCCACAGCCTCTCTGGGCCTTTCCAGACCCCCCAGCCCTGCACTAGGTGCCCCATTCCCACTGTCTGCAGTGTGCAGCACACACACACCTCAGGCCAGGACCTTCTCGGAAGTCGGGCTCTGTACCCCACCCTGACTTAGCTGCTTTTCTTGTTGCTGAGGCAAAATACCTGATGCCAAAGTTAAAGGAGGAAAGGTTTACTTTGCTCACAGTTTGTGGAGGTTTCAGTTCATAGCTGAATGGCTCCAAGGCATGGCAGTGGGGCAAGGCGGAGGAGAAGGCGGAAAAGCAGGTAGTAACAAAGCAGCAACTACAACCCGGGTCGTCCTCTTTCTGACCCTTGTATCTCATCCAGACTACACAGCCTCGGGGCGACAGCACTCGCGCTCAGGGTGGGGATCCTGAATCCTACCAGGACTAAGCCAAGCCAGTCAGTGGACTAGCTGGGTAATGACACAGCCTGGATCCCAGCATCACATACTGTCGACCCAGCCTTCTCTGGAAAGCCTCACCCAGGACCGCGTGAGGCTCTGGGGGACACCTAGACCCAGGCCGTACCCCTCTCCAGTCTCTGTCTGGCCACCCCCGCTGCGCCTCCCTGTCTGTCACTGGTGGTCCTCGCTCGTACTTGTCCCTTGAGCCGCCTTCCTCTCCTCCTCTGCCGTCACGAGCTCCTGGAGTCCAGCCCCCGCGTTACTGCTCTTGATGGCCCTCGTGTCTGGCACCTCCACGCTGCTCTGTTCTTGGTTTCTGCAGGAATAGTGGAAAAGGAGTCTTCACTCCACATTCCATCTTCCCTCCCCACGAGCTTCTTCAATATTAGTAGCCGAATCCTCCAAGAGAAGCAGCCTCGGCTTGGGGCCTTCCCCCGGAAGCAGTTTCGCACACCTTTCATCTCCTCCCAGGACTGAGTGTGGTCCCCTGGTCCCTCACTCAGATGGGGAAAACTTTGGGGACCTTCCTGTGGGGAAGAAGATGAGAGAGGGTGACACGGATCAAGGTCAAGATGCTTCAGAGCAGGCACCTTGTGCCGCATCTACGTAACGACAGAGGCTTGCAGGTCAGGCAGGCCCGGTGCTCCTGAAGCCCCGGTGCCTCCCCAGTGACCCTTGGACACACATTCAGCCCTCACAAGTGTCCCTCTGCCTCGGCGACCTCGCCTGTGAAAGGGGCCGTGTGGCCATGGAGACCGGCAGTGTTGTCCTGCATGTGAAAGCACTGTGCCGTCATTGTCACAGACCTCCCTTGGGAAATGTTTTCTGTTTCATTCAATAATAGTTGAGCCCTTCCAAAGCCCTCCACCCAGTCTGTGTGTCCCCAGGCTGTGTGTCCCCAGAGCAGGTGAACAGCCTGGGAAAGGAATCCCTTTGCCGGTCCGGTTGGTGCTAAGAAATGCAGGAAGTGTGGAATTTCCCCTGGGAGGCCAAAGCACAGGCAAGTTAAAGGAGCATGGCTAACTTCCGTGTTGAGCAGAATGGCCCAGCCAAGCGTCCGAGCAGCCGTGGCCCAGGAGCCGGACGCAGGCCTGCAGGTCTCTGGACTGTCCCAAGGTCACGAGTGTCTCGTGGTCCAAGCCCATGTGCACTTTATGTGGTTCAGAGTGGGAAGAGGCGGGCGACACTAACACACTGGGCACTGCATCTGCAGCTTCAGAGACTCACAAATGGAAGCCGGGGAATGTCCACTGCTGGCCAGCTGAACGCAGGAGAGAAGGGGCCCCTGCTTTGGCAAGGATGCAACGCGGCCTAAGACCGGCCGTTGTGGATGTGAGAGAGCTTGTCTGGTGGCCTCAGTTTAAACGCTTTAGAGGGACTGAGAAGAACTGAGATGTTTGCCTTTGTTACTCGAATGAGTTTCCCTCCAGAAGCTTAAAACCTTCCACATACAGCATCTCGCTGTGTTGTTTGCTTTAGGGCCTGGAAATAAGGAGGCTTTGACGTTAGGCTAGAGCTCGCCGGAGCCCTCTTCAGTGAGGGCCCTCTGACTGTTGCGGGCACCATGGCACCACGGATGCCTCTGGGGTTGTTAGGTGGGGGAATCCAGGGAGGACACCACGTCTGAGTCAGATGGCCAGACATAGGGGACTGGCAGAAGGCAGGACTTCAAGTCAGAGAAAGGCGAGGTCAGTTTTGGCCTATGTTGAATCCAGAAGCTTCTAGAAGGCAGGCACTACATTGGAATGTGACCCTGGGGGTGTGGGCAGCAGAGCTTCTGACACCAGTCTGGCGCCATCAGCACAAGAATCTAACAGAAGTCCCTGGAGATGTGCAGGAGAGCTGAGCAGGGAGTGGGGACCTGGAAGGCCAAGCCACATGTGTCCCCGCAAGGGAGACCCAAGTACTGCCCTGCAGATTATGGCCTCAGCTGTCTTCAGCACGGGGCAGGCAGCTTAAACACCAGTGATGCGGGACAGCAGCCCTGTCCTCCAGGCTGCCCAGGGCTGGTCCCCACACAGGCCCTCGTGTGGGTCTTCCCACACCTGCTCCCTTGCCTGCCGTGGGCCCGCGCCCACACACAATGGTCTTCACAAGCTGTGGCCAATGCCACCCTGAGCTACCACCTCCAACGGGGACCCCAAGAGGGGCTGATGCTGCTGGGCTTGGGAGGACCCACGTCTGTGCCTCTTCCTGTCCTCCGTGCTGTATCAGGGAACCCAGTGCCTTCACACGATCCGTGTGGATGGGCTCTGGGTGACAGGCTGACACTCAAGCCCTTCTGTGTGCCTCTCTTGGGACCGCGATCGTGACCGGAACTCGGGAATCCAGCCCAGAGGCTCTGCAGAGGAGCTACATTTCCCTCACGACCTTCCTGGGAGAATTATAGCATATTTAAGTTGGAGATTCACTTAACAAGTTGCTTTGACATATCCGAGAGCTGATTTTATTAAATAAAGGCTCATAGAGGAGGGAAAGAGGAGACAGGAGGAGCTCCTCCAGCCTGCAGCCTTTGTCCATCGCGTTTGATAAAAGCCCCTGCAGCTGGTTGTTCTGAGATTCTGAGCATCTGCTGGGCAGCATGCCTCCCCCTAGGACACCGTGCACACAGCACCCTGGACACAGCACCGGATGGCACTGGCCACAACCGTTGCTTGGAGTTCCGAGAGCAGGGACCCGGCACCCAGACAGGCACGGTGGTCCAAACCTTAGCTTGGACGCAGGGTCTGAGGGAATTTGGGCTGGCCTTTTCCTCTAGCCATCTTTAAAGTATATATTAGCTATTCAGATTCCAGTGCCAAAAATAACCTCATCGTGGCCAGGCCAGCGTGCAGGCCACCCCAGATTCAGCAGGCGCAGGGGTGGACGGGCTGGGGCTGGTCCGAGTGGGAGGACGGTTCCCCATGAAGGAAAGGAGCCGGCGTTGAGATCCGCAGGGAGGGGCTTGGTCTTAGCCCAGCCGTTTCGCACAGAGGCCTGAGGCTGCCGCTCTGTGTTCCCGGAGAGCAGAGGAGAGAACCCTACGTGTGGTCACTGCTGGACCCATCAGCCTGCCCCTCTGCCCTGCTTCTGCCACTTGACAGCCGTGTGCCCCAGGCCACCACTGCGCATCTTCAGCCCTCTGGGTCCCCACCTGTAAGCGCGGTGACAGCGATGGGGCACACTCCGCAGGGCCAAGCTAGGGGCCGAGCTGTACTGCGTGCTCACATGAAGACCCTGTGTCCCGCACACACCCTTCGCATCCCACTCGGTCCCTGGCGGCCAGCACTCCCTGTAGGTGTCACCCGCTCTGCCTTAGGGACTGAGACTCAAACTTAGGATACAGGAATTCTAGACTAAATGCTAAACAGCTCCCCATCGATGCTTGGCAAAAGTGCTGTTTTCTCTGGAGTGTCCCAGCCGGCTGGCAACCAGGAATGCACTGGCCCAGCTGTTAGGCTGCCCGAGGATCAAGTCCAGCCACTGTCCCCTCTGAACCGGAAGATGCGTGATTTGCTTTCCAGCTCCGACTTGCTGCTTGGTATACAGTGCTGGAGAAAAAGACACAACCAGGGTGTCTCCAGAGATTGCCTCATCACTCACGGGACGACTGTCTTGGTTTAAAGTCCTACCTGCCGCCTTCATGATGGTTTAGGAAATATATAAATAGGAGTATTCGCTGTGGCTGAAACAGCTTTCATCTGTCACAATTTCGCACAAAGCACAAATTGTGGCAAAAAATACCTGAACTTTGTGCTCATGGGGTCGCTTTGAAGAGATTGTTAGGTGTGTGGCAATTATTCACGGACCGCGCTCAGGCCCGTCCCAGCTCTGTCGCAAAGCCCCGCTTGCCCTGGAGGGGCTCAGAGCCGCCTGCCTTCCCTGGGGAGCCTGGGCCACAAAAGCACAGCCGAACAAATAGCGTGGCAGGGGCCCGAGCGCTGAAACGGGTTTTCGCCTGGTAACAAACTTGAATAAACCCAGGGGCGGCAAGTAGGCTGTGATTAAAACTCACAGCCCGGCTCCCATTGATTTGCAGCAGTCAGTTCTGGTTTATCTCAGGCCGGAAGGCTCACGGTTCTAGAGCAGAATGTGTGTGCAGCAGGCCTGGCCCAGGGGTGCAGGGACGGGCGCAGGTGAAGGGATGCAGGCGTGCCGAGGGGAGCTCAGCAGACGCACGGCCTGGGCACCCTGCGTGCCCCGGTAGCCCTGCTGATTAGGAGTCACGGGGCTCGGCCACCCGCTCCTCACCCAGGCTGTGCTCTCTCCTTGGCAGGTGGCACGACAGCTTCAGCCATCCGTGGTGTGGATCGAGGACACGGAGAAAACCTTCTACAAAAAAGTTCCCAACGCCGAAAAACAGGTGAGGGCTTCTCCCTCGCTTCTCTCTTTGACCTCACCCGCCTCCGAGGAGATCCCTGTGTGAGGCACCATCCACCCTGTTTGGAGAAAATCTTACCTTTTCAATGCAAAAAAGAGACATGGGACTTTTAAATACCCTGCAGAGCGCTCTCTCTCTCTCTCTCTCTCTCTCTCTCTCTCTCTGCTTGTCTGCATCCGAAAGGATCCAGGGGTCCGATCTTAGGAGGCATAATTTAGAAGAAAATGTGAGAAAATGGAGAAGAAAGGGGGGAGAAAAACGTGTTTTTCAACTCAAACATACGATTCAGAGGGAAGAAATCATTTTGAGAACTCTGCTCAGTTACAGCGGGTGACACACGTAGGAGTTATTATTAGGACTTCCCATTGTTCATAATAATAAATAGCAAAAGACCTGAAATTTATGAACAAAGAGCGTCAACACAACTGCTAAGGGCCGTCGGGGAGGGGCCCCAGGGAGCCCTGTTCAGATTGCTTCCTTCCTCCTTTTTTCTCCTTTCAATGCACCCTCCCCAAAGTCTCCTCCCCCACACACACACCGCAAATCACCAGCAAATTTCTCACAAGTTAAAAAAAAATTGCAGATACACATGATTGTTAGTCCACATCAATTTGGACCAAAGCAAATAGTGGTTAACTGAGTTTCTGATTAAGTTCATAAGGCTTTTAATCATTCTGGATCTCTATGTATTATACATCATTTCTAGCAGGTAGCGATGATTTGGATGGAGAATTAAGGCTCAATCTTTTCTTCTCCAAATGGGTCTTGATTGCTCTGTCATTTCAGGAACTCTTAGCAGAACTCATTTATTATTTAGTATGGGAATCTAGGGCTCAGCGCCCTCTGCTGGACAAGCCCCTACACTGAGGAAGAAGAGAAAAGATCCCCAGGCAGGAAGATGCCGGGGAACCAGATCCCAAGTCCAAAGAGCCACCGGGGCTGGGCACAACCCAAGCAGTCACACATGTGAAGCCCCTTGGTGGGCAGGGGCAAAGGAGGGGAGGGGGCCAGGTGATGACGACAGACCCCTCCCCAGGTCCCTCCATGCTCAGCTCTTGTTTGCATATGGGTCCCACAACCGCAGTTCTCTCTAGAGGCAAACGGGACACTGACTCTGATCACTTCCACATTAGAACACTCCCCCGTCCCATGACCATCCTGGGGGTCCCCTGCACAGAACCATGGGAGTCACACCCTGGGCACAACCCAGACACCAGTGCCACACAAGCTGAAAAGTTCCCAAGCCCACAGGCCTGAGCCATCCATGAGGGGAAGGCCGTGAGGGGAGCCCCGTCCAGCTAGGCTGAGGACTCTGAGGGGGACCTGGTTCCCCTCTCACACAGGGCCGGCCCTCCTTGTGTGTCCCCCACCACTCCTCCGACCCCGGGTCCCCTCTGAGTCCTCCTGAGCAGGGCCTTTCAGGATATCCTCAAGCCAGAGCTCGGCTGTTCTGGAACCTTCCATCCTCCTGCCCACCTCTGGTTCCCTGTCCTCGCATCGGCCCTGGAGGAGCCCTCCCACCTTGAGAATTCGGGAGAGCCCACCCCCAAGCACTGCCACCTTCACAAGCGTGGCTCTGCCTGCCGTGGCTCTGGACATGCCCTGCCTTCCTTCCCCGCCTCTAGGTGGAGCTGTGCTGCGGGCCGGGCTGCGGGGCGGCCATCTGCCCTTAGGTCTGAGAGGAAGGCAGTAAAGAGCTAGGCAGAGCCGCAGCGCCTGCATTTTCTGCACCACTGCTTCTCTGGCAGGAGCCTTCCTGACGTCGCAGTGGGGGCCTTCCTGGTGCAGGTGGTTTGGGGGCATTAACTGCAGGAAAGCAGACGGACAGTGCTGCGTGGACACTGGGCACTCGTTGGCCACCGTAATACATTAGCGAGGGGTTGGCAGGCCCAGCAGTGGGGCGGTGGGCGTGGAGGCTGCCGAGGGATTGAGGGGACATTCCTGGCATGACGGATGAGCGTGCGGCAGGAACGGCTCTGAACTGGAATAGCGGTGGCCAAGCAGAGAGGAGCTGCTGGCCGAGCGGTCACACCTCCGGCTTCCGTCCCCTGCACCTCCCCAATAGCAAGGATGTCATTTTGGACGGAGCCCAGGGTCAACATTTGTCATCCAAATAGACTGATTAATTTTAAGTGGCCCTGAAATACACACAGGATATGCATGGAGCCATATCATCTTCTGCCTCCTCAGGGGTAGAGGCCACACCATCACCATGGCAACGGGATTGCAGGGGGACAGGCTCAGACTGTGTAGGTGTGTCTCAGTCCAGTCCAGCCTCTCCGGGACCCTCAGACTCGTCCTCCAACAGTCTTTGTGCACCCTGCACATCCCAGTTCACCTCACCAAGTTTCTAAAAAGACTCTTCTGTTACCCACCACTGTCTCGAACCAACCATCAGCCTGCTGCCCTCACCACGCCACAGAAAGTGTTCTCAGCAAGCGCTTTGGCACAAGAAAAGCACAAGACTCCTCTGAAAACTGTGAAGGCACCGTGGGACGTCTTAGAAAAGACCCAAGTATAGAAGAAGACATCTCATGGCCATGGGCTGCAAACGACTTGACGTTGCTCGGACGACAATCTTCCCCAGACTGATCCATGGATTCAGTGCAGTTCTCATAAAAATTCCAACTGGCTTATTTGCAGAAATTAATACACTGGTCTTAAAAGGCATATGGAAAGTCAAAGGAGCCAGCCAAAACAATCTTTAAAAAAAAATTGGGAAAGTCATTTCCTGTCTTAGTATCACATTGTAGCAATCAAGGGGACATGGTTCTGGCTTAAGGAGAGACAGATCAATGGGATAGAACTGAGGTCCAGAAACAAGCCTTACACTGACAGGCAGTGGAATTTTGACAGAGGTGTAAGACATCTCGGTGCAGAAATAATCTTTCCAGCAAATGGTGCTGGGACAGCTAGACAGCCAATGGCCACAGAGGAAAGCTGGAGCCCTACCTCTTGTCACATGCAAACATCAACCCCTAATAAATCAAAGGCCTGCAAGTAAGAGCTAAAATTGTAAAACCCTTAGAAGAAAATGTAGACATAAATCTTCGTGACCTTGGATCAGGCAATGGTTTCTTAGATGTGATGCCAAACGCACAAGCAATAAAAGAAATTTTAAATTGCACTTCATCAAATGGAAAATGTTTTGCTACAAAGGAGACCATCAAGGAAGTGAAAAGGTAGCAGAGTGGGCCCGAAAGGCCCAACTCGGCAGAGCCAGTGCACGCTGACTGGAGAGGATTCTGCGAAATCACCCAGGTGAAGTGATTCCCTCCGCCAGCTCTGTGCTCAGAAGAAGCTAAAGGAAGAGCCTTTGGTTCTGGGCTTAATAAAATTAGAGACCCTTCCGCCGCTGGCTGCCACCTGTGCCCTTTCCCCAGCCTCTTTCATCCCGCCTCTCTGGCCTCTGCTCTCTCCGATCTTCCTGGAACCGGCCAAGCACATCGCTACTTCCGGTCCTCACATGCACTGTCCTCTCTGCCTGGAACTCTCTTCCCAGCCTGCATGGCGGTCACCTCCCTCGGTCACAGCTCTAGACAGGTGTCATCTTTGAGTGCGTCCCTTCCGCTGGCCTCCTGCCCTCCATCCGGCCCCTCCTTCCCAGCACTTCCCCTTTACCCCCCTGTATTCTTCTTCATCACCCTTGTTCTCTAACATACTAACCAGCTGTCTGTCTGTTGACTTCCTTTTTTGCCTCCCTGCTGAAATGTCAAATCCCTAAGGATGGGGGTTGGTGTCAGAGCCTTCCCTCCAACCATGTCTTTTGAATTTCCATACCCATTTTAAAATCCCTGGATTTGTATCCAGTGATGGATCTGCATGGGGTTGCAACTCTATGTCTAAAAATAAACAGAACTATGCACTTTTTGCAGAAGACAATAGGAAAGACCATTGTAATCCCTCTGATGTGGGGCCGGGCACCATGTGAAACTTTTTAAAGTAGATCACCGTCATTATCCCCATTTTACAGATAAGGAGACTGAGGGCCAGTCTGAGAGCTACTAAGTGGCAGCACCTGGATTCAGAACCTAGCAGCTTAAGCACTGTGTGCAAGGGGTGGGGTGTGGGCTCCCAGGCCGAGGCCCTGCAGGGTAACCTGGGAAGAGACAGAGCTTTATGCTTGGATTTCGGCCTGGCCCTCTTCCGCAAATGACTCTCTGCTGGTCCCAAACATGTCCAAAGGCTGCTCACAGCACGGCTCTGTACAGGACTCTGAGGAAGAGGAAGATGGGGTGGGGTGGGAGGTAGTCTGGGTGCAGGAAGAGTTTACCTCAGAAAGGGTGAGTCATTGAGGACAACAGAAGTAAAGGGAGCTTGGGGAGAATCAGTTATTCAGCAGGCACTGATGGGGCGCCAGCTGTATACCAGAGGCCCGGCCTCGTTACTGCGCTGGCCTCTTGAATCCCTGACGTCTGAGTCTCCTCCCTTCTCTGCCCTGTGCTTAGCAGGGCCCAAGGGTATCCTGGGACAGGGACGGCAGGTCCACAAGGCTCTTCCACGATCCCGAGCTAAAGAAGATTAACACAGAGAAAAGAAGCAACGAGACAGCCTACAGAAGGGAGAAAATATTTACACACCCTGATAGAAGACTGTACCTAGGACATGAGCAACGCCTACAACTCCACCATAAGGACAGACACCTGGTTTTTAT
>PVJX010032295.1:0-20542 GCA_004027295.1 Dolichotis patagonum | reverse complement strand
GGGAACAATTACATACAGGACACAGAACTTATAATATTATTTATGATGGTTACCCAGAGTTAAATACAAGAAAGTGCATGAAATGTGTCCACAACACTAAAGACCTAGAGAATCCAGCCAAGGGCCTGGATCCCACAGCAATGTCCTGCACAAGTCCAGCTGAAGACCGAGAGCCCATGACGATGCCTCCCACGAGTCCAGCTGGAGTCACAGAGCCCGCAGCAATGACTCGTGCAAGTCTGTTTCACGGATCTGTGCTGGGAAGGCCTGAAGGTCAGTGATGGAAGTCTATGCCAGCAGGGTGAAGGGTTGAGGGTTCTTCAGTGGAGCCAAGAAGTGACTCTCAAAATAAGAATCAGGGCTCATCTGAAAAGTAGCATAGGCATCCTCAGCGACAGTGAAGTCCTGAGCATCTCTGATGATAACAGTTGAGCAGATGTCAGGAAGCCAGCATGAACAAGCTTTTCCTGGAGATTAAACAGCACACATCTCTGGAGCCAGGAAATGATGCTCTAAGTAAGGGCCAGAGCTCCCCCAAAGTGAACCGCACCAATCTCAGTGACAAGGTCCCGCGCTCCTCCGATGAGAATGACCAAATTCGTATCAGGGAAGGCAGCATGACAGGCTCCTCCAGGAGAACCAGCAGCTGCAAACATTGACACTTGGGAGAACCCACAACACTACACTCTTCTCCATGTCTTTTTATGCTGGCAACTTTCCTCAGGTGTGCCATCTACACTCAGCACCACGCCAGTTTAATTCAGCTGATGTTAAGTTGACCGCTGGTTTTTAATCCATAAAGATCACTTTCCAAAGGCCTCCCCACTAAGCGTTCCTAATTGAGTGAGGTTCTTTTGCTCAGTTGGGTAGAAGATGCAAAAAGGCAAAGTGCATTTCCCTTAGTGTTAACAGTTCTGAGTGCCAACAGCTTTCCACTCAGGGCTACAGCTCCGAGCTTTGCTTTTGGTGGCTCAGCTGTTGCTGTAACCCTGTTACCTAGCTATCAACCAGTGTTAACAATTCTCCGAGCTGTCCTCTACAGCCCTGCAGCAGCCGGAACTTAGAGCTCCTGGCCACTTCCTGGAGCTCTTCCAGCTGCTCTTCCAGGCTCTCCGCTATCTTCTCTGCTGCTCTCCAGAGCTCTTTAGTGGGGCTTGGCCACTGAGTGTTCTCAGGACAGGCTGCCCTTGCTTCATAGTGCAGCCGGCTCAGTCCACGGTACCATGGTGGGTATCACAAGTACGTGGTAAAACTGTGTGAACGAGGCTTGATGCTGCAGCGTGAGGGCGACAAATGGGACGGAGGCCCCAGGCAGGTCTGATGATGGCAGTGAGAAATGCAGTCCATACGCACAGGAGGGGTGGGCCCACACCCACACCCGTGATACCAGCTTGCTCAGGTGTAGTGGGCCCGCCAGTCCTGGGAGTTGGATACTTAGTGCTGACCAGGCTGGGGGCAGCTGCAAGATTGCCAGAGGCATCTGGAGCAGTGGTGGGCTGCCCCCTCAACGCTGCCCCCAGCAGCCCACACGCTCCTCCGTGATAGTGGAGCGTGGGGTTAGTTCTGTCAGCCTGCACCACGGCTGCATTTATCTCACAGCTTCAGAGGCCATCTCGCTCCTCTTTTGGGAAGCCACAAGCTCTGTCTTTGGACTGTTGCAGGAAGCAAGCAGGAGGAGTGTGACTAGAAGGTAAGGACAAGGCAGAAGCAGCAACAACAGCAGACAACTCCTTCTAGAATGTTCTGGAAAGAGAAACAAGTGCTAGACAATCCCTGGAGGCCAGTGTGGGACAAGGAAGATGGTGTCTGGTTCTTTGGAGTTTGCAGGCTGGGTTCCATGCTGCTGCTGCTGCTGGACCAGTGCATGTTCTGAGGTGCCACAGAGCCCTCCAGGGGGACCATGTGGTGGCTTCTCTGCAAGCTTTGCCACTACCTGGATGTCTTGGCGGGAGGTAGTCTGGCTGCATCTGAACCGCACTGACCATACTGACCCTGTCACAGGAAGTTTCATCAACAGATGGGAGAATCTGTTCTGTTCTTTTTTCAACCATTATGCATTTTAGATGATTAGGGGGGAAACTGTAAATTATTACCAATGCATGGTCAGAGACCATTTGTCAAAACTTTTTATTACAAATGTATTGCCTGTTCTCATTGAAGTATTGTGTGGGGCCATTTAGAGCATGACATCTGATGCATGGTATGCTCGCAGAAATAAGTCCTGCATCATATGTGATAGCTTATTGGAAAGCTTTAAACAGGTTCATCATTTACTATTTAATGCTTTGAGTTTCATTGTGCTTTATTTTAATTGTATAAAATCAGTTTCCGTGTAGCCACCTCTTTTCCTGCTAGTTTCTGCTCTGGTACCCTACAGGTGCTACACATACCACTTTCTGTTGGGGCAGAAGCAGGTTCGAGAAGCATTTTCCCAAACAAGTCTCCCCAGGAGCTGTATCTTCGGGTTTTGTCACAAAGGAAGAGCACTGCACCCTCGCCTTCCTGCATGCTGTGGGTCCCTCCAGGCCTACGTCACATGTTGGGTTGATTAACATTTAGTGTGTACTTTATTATGACTGCTATTTTCTTTCCTTCCAGCTTCTTATTTCTCTCAGTCAACAGTGTTCTTGATTTTTGTCCAGTTATCTGTTAATTCGTTACCCATTTACCCAGACCCTCTCTCTGCTGCTCATCCAGATCGCGGGCTCATTAAGAACACAGGTGGTGGTGGTTCCTGTTCCGAAGGCGTCTGGTAGAGCATAGGTGGGGCCCACAAACGTGCCTGCCGTTTGTGCTGATGCGGCGTGGGTCGGAAACCAGTCAGTATTTTCGAATTTGTCCTCTCAGGTCCCTCGCATGAGCCAGAGATGACCTGTATGGAGGACGAGGGTCTGTAGTCTGGAAGCAGAGCAGGCAGGAGGGGTCCCGATGTCTGCAGGGTTACATCTGCTTAGCCCACCTGTCATCCGGATGCAGCTTCCTGTGTCCTGCTCCAGAGGCACTTCAGAGAATAAAGTTCCTGCCATCTGGGGAAGGGGCAGAGGTAGAGGAGAGGGTCCCAGGATCAAAGTGCTGCTTCCATTTTGTTGTTCAAAGTAAATATAAATTCACTGAGCTATGGATGCATATGTCATAGTGTCACTGCCGCCATCGTGACAGAACAGCTGTCACCTCAGATACCTGCCTCCCCCCTCAACAGACTCTGAATGGATGATTTTCCTTTCTTTTTGCCATTCCTAGAAGGACATATAAATAAAATCATGCAGTATATAGACTTTTAAATTCTGGCTTTTTTCTTTAACATGGTTAATTTGAGATTCATCATATAATTGTTGATACCAAATTTCTGGAGTTTTTTTTAATACTGAGCACTTTTTCATTGTATGTAAAGGTACCTCCACAGTCAGTAGTTTGTTCATTCCTCTGTTGAAGGATATTTGAATTATTTACAGCTTTTGCACTTATGGGCAAAAGGACTACATATGTTTATGTACAAGATTTTTTGTAAATACAAGTTTCTGTTTTCCTGGTTGACTACTTAGAATTTGGTTGCTGGTTGTGTGATAATTATATATTTAAATGTATAAGAAACTGTCAAATTGTTTTTCCAAACTTCTATACTATTTAAAATCTTCCCAATATTGTAGGAGAGTTCCAGTTTCTCCTCTTTCTTGTCAATGCTTGGTCTTGTCAGATTGTCTTCACTTTAACCTTAGCCATCCTGGTGGGGGAGTAGGGGGACCGGATTTGATCTCAGTGTTTCTGATACCGGTGGAGCTGGGCCTCCTGTCGCATGCCGGGACCTCGGCGCTGCACAGGTGCAGACTGCTTTGTGGGTGCTTTCTCCCAGTCTCCCGGCTTTTCCTCTTCTCAGTGTCTTAACTGTGTCTTTGGCAGTGAATGCCAAAGAGATCTTGGTGGGACCTAAAGGCGTTTGTTTTTCTTTTTCTTTCTGGCACTAGTGGTACTTTTGGTTTTGTCTTAAGAAACTTTACCTAATTCACAACCACAAGGGTTTTCTTCTAGAAGCGATGCCATCTGGGTTTGCACAGGTCGGTTTTTTGTGTGCCTTTTACATACGAGGCACATATGAAGTTCCTGGTCTGTGCACTCCAGTGCCAAGGTGGACAGGGCCACTCCCTTGTGACTTTCCTGCAAGTGAGTGGACTGTCGGCTCGCTTCTGAATTCTTTGCTGCATTTGGCACTGCGTCTCTTCACTAATATTGCACTGTTTTTTGGTAACTGTAGTCTTGAATCTACAATTGAGAGCTCTCAAGCATTTTCTTTTTCCAACTTATTTTACTTGTCCCAGTTCCTGAACTTTTACAAATACATTTGGGAGTCCATCAGCTCCTGTTGAGATTTCAGTTGGGATTACACTGAGTGTGTAGATGACTTTGGGTGGGGGAGAGACTGGGGTCCCAGTGTCCCCTTAAGGAGCACTTACTCTGTGACCTGAGTCCCATCCACTAGGCTGTCCCCTCCTCGAGGTCCCACCCCAAGCAGTGCAGCGACCAGGGCCAGGGGCACAGCTTTACACCTAGCCTTCGTCAGACCCTTCTAGACCCTTTGGCGGCCCTCCCATTTCCAGTTCAGTGGTGCTAGATTCCATGACTGTAACATCCCTAACTACGGGACGGTTGAGTTTGTGATACTGAATTTTTGCTCCCACATGAAGAAGTGCCTGCCTGGAAGAGTTTCCCAGCTGGTAAGCCTGTCATTCAGAAAGATCCCTCTAGGGATAGATCCCGAAGACGCTTTTATCTTAACAGAAGCCTCCCCTGTCTCCCCAGACCCAGATGCAGAAGTGTGTCTCCATGCCCTGCGCCTTGTCCAGTCAGTGGTTCTGGAACCGGAAGTCTTCTCCAAGTCGGCCTCCGAGTTCCAGCACTCGCTGCCCCTGCAGCGCATCCTGGCCATGACCAAGAGCCGCAACCCCCACCTACAGGCGGCGGCCCAGGAGCTGCTGGAGGACCTCCGCGCCCTGGAGCTCGGAGTGTAGCCCCTCCCCTCTGCAGCTTCCCCATCTTGGGCTCAGGGTCGTACCCTGTGCCACACACTAGAGTACAGAAGAGCTGACCAGAGATGGGTGTCAACAGACGCGTGTCCCGAGGCGCTGCCCCTGGAAGTGACACATCGAGTAGCCTCACTCTGGCCGAGGGAGCCGAGGAAAGCTCCATCCCTCTGCCAGGGCCCACACTGTGCTCCCGGAAGAGGGAGCCCACCTGTGACCTGGAACACGGGAGGCCACACAGCCAGCAACTTCACAATTAGCATGGTCCTGAGAGGCCTTTCTCTGAAAAACAGCATTCTCTGTCTCTAGCAATTAGAATTCATCCCTCCACACAAGGATCACCTTTATCCCCTGCTGGTAAACCTGTGATTCCAGATGATATCGAATGTTTTAGCGCTGTATTTTTCATGCCGCTTTTATTTTGAATAAAGTCAGAAGGTCTGTGCTTGCAGTGGTTGTGTTGTGAAATAGGAACGTGACGCTAGGAGGCTGGAGTCTGTGTGCGTGTGACAGTGTGCACTTCTGCTCGGGAGAGCAGACTGTCCATATGATGCTCTGCCCTTTGGCTATAAACTGAGGAGTCCGGTTTTTCTTAATAACCAATCGGGAGAAATGGCCTAAGGGTTAGAGCAGACGTAGTGACTTTGGATTCTGGGCATGGTGCCTCCGTGCTTTTCTGTGTGCCTGGGTGTGTGTGTGTACCAGGTGCCTGCTGTGTGTGCGCACCTCGTCATGCCTCCCAGCCTGTGTCCTGGGCTGCTGGCAGAGGACAGAGGAGAGGGTCCCATGCCCGTCTCCAGCACTGACACTGAGAGGCCTGCTGTGCACCTCAGCCCTGCGGGGGACCCAGGGCGCCTGCCTGCACCAGCGAGTATGTCACCACAAGCCTTGGCTGTGGGCTTCTCACAGGACCGAACATGAAGGCGGGTGAAGGCGGGCGTCCCTTGCGGGCTGTTTGTACCGTGGGTGTGGGGCCATCGAGTCACTTCATCTCTCTTAAGTGGGTTTTCATGGGCCCCGTGCGGCTTCCAGGTGAGGCTGGATGCAGAGGGCAGAGACGGGCGTGGCCAGGCCTGAGCGTCATGCATCGCCGGAGCCAGAGAGGAGGTGTCATGAAAAGCAGCGTAAGATGCACGAGGCCGTCTGTGCTGCCCGCTTCTGTGGGCCTTGATTCCTGGCGCAGGCAGTGGGGCCCGCTGGCTCTCTGCTGTCTCCAGCCCGTGCCGTCTTCGCGATTGCTATTTCTGAGGCAGTGGGGAAGCCGGACAGATGTGCTGTTCTGCCTCCGAAACTGCAGGATTTTCCCACCAGAGCCAGGCCGGCAGTGTGCAGAGAGGAGATGCCAGGCTGCAAGTGCCACAGGTGTGGTGGTAGATTCGAGGACCTTGCCATCTCCCTCAGGCGGGACAGAGGGCGAGGCCTGGCCTGGCGCCTTGCAGGGAAGTAATGGGTCACAGCAGGGGGCAGTGGCCACCCCAGTCCCTGCCCTGGCAGCGAGGCAGGCAGGAAAGGAGGCCTCGGTGGCTCTAGTGTCACTGTGAGATCGGTGAGCATATGCGCATTACCTCCGGTTAGAGGACAGGAAATGGGAGCCTCTCACGTGCTGGTGTGTGCTGCGAGATGAGAACAGGTTGGGTCCTTTTGTTTTTTCTTTGTCATTTTTAAGTGTGTTTGGTTTGTGTTTCTGTTTTTGTGTTGTTTGGGTGGAACCCCGGGCCTCACATGTGGGAAGCAGCACTCTGCCACTGAGCTGCACTCCCAGCCCTTCTTTGAAGTCTGTAACGAGCCTGACATAAGAGTGTCCTATTTGGACCACTGGAGTGTGGAATTCAGTGGCTTTATGTACATCCCCAGTGTTGAAGAACCATTGCCACTGTTTCCAAAACCTATCCCGGCAGCCTGACCTCTGCACCTATCTAATAACCTCCCCGTTTCCCAGACCCTTTCCCCAGGTCCAGGGCTTTCTGTTTGTCTATCTCGGGGCCGTGACTGTTCCAGGCACCTCGTGTGAGCCAGGAAGTACGTGGGTCGGACTTGTTTCCCTGCGTCTGTGTAATCCCATGTGAACGGCCCATGGTGTGTTTATCCACGCAACTGTTAGCCATTGTGAATAATGCTGCCAAGAACGTGTGAGAACAAGTGTCTGAGTCTCAGCGTTCGCTTCTGAGTGTATTCCTAGGAGTGAATTGCTGAGTCGTATGGTGTTCTGTATTTCACTTTTCTTCCTCTTCTCTCTCCCCTCCCTCCTCCTCCTCCCCTTCCCCCCCCTCCCTTCCTCTCCCCCTCCCCTTCCCCTACCTCCTCCTCCGCCTTCCCCTTCTTCTCTCCCTTTTTTTTAAAACAGGATCTCATCTCGCCATGTAGCCTGGCTGGCCTGGAAGTTGCAGTCCTCCTGGCTAGGCCTCTCAAGTGTTAGGACACCTGGCTTATGTTTAATTTTTCAAGGAGCTGTCAATCTGATTCCCACAGGAGCTATACAGTTTTATATTCCCACCAGCAGCTGTGCTTGAGGGTTCTAATCTCCATATCCTCACCAACACGCTTTATTTTGTTTTATTGATAAGAGCTGTTAATAATAAGATCTTTGGCCCATACTTGATACACAGAATTTTAGTCATGAGTATTGCCCTTTTCCCAAATAGCTGCACAGGTGTGGGAAGGTAAGAGGCCATAGCTGGGGTCTGTTTGTGAGTTTACCCCAAGTCTTTTGTGAGCTAGGAGGACACTGGTCGGGGACATGAGTTTCGCCTTCTGGGCAGATGTATGCAGAGGCAGATTGGCAGCCTCAGTGCTCTCCCCGGACTGACCACTGCATGTTCTGCTTGTCCCCCGTCTGTAACCTGCCCGTCAGGCTCATCAGGGCTCCTGAGGTGAACCCACCACCCTAAGTAGCCCTGTTCAGTCTCCCTGTTCAGTCTCCCCCGCATGTTGGTGTAAATGCAGTCTGTGAAAGTGGTCTGCTTGCGTGTCCTCCTGGGCAGCAGGGTGGATCCCTCACAGTGGCCTCTGGGGAGCCGGATTCTGCTGCCACCAGCCTCCAGTCACCCACCGATGTCCTCTTTGCGAGCCTGCCGAGGTGTTTTCACTTCCCAAGACCAGCCCAGGACTAATTTGGTAGGAGGGCGATGGCAGCCCCTGCTCCTAGACAGCTGGGCCCTCGGGGAAGCAGGCTGCCGGCACGGCCCATCGCCTTATCTCAGGGAAGGACTTATGCTGCCATCCCTTGTCACCATCCGTAGCATGGCCCTCTTTCTTCCCTCTTCAGAGTCTCACAGGAGACCCAGGCGTCAGATGTGGCAGAAGCCAGCTGTTCCCAAAAAGGCCCTGGGTTGCCTCAGTTTGGGGCAGCTGAAACTCAGCAGTTGTCCTCTTGCTGTCCGCATCCAGTGCCTTCAGGCCTGGTCCAAGGACACAGCTGAGTGTGTCACCATTTGGGAGGAAGTCTGGGCCGGCTGAGGCAGCACCCTGTGCGCTGAGCTGGGAGGTTTAGAACCTGTACAGGATTTTTTATCTGAGATTTCCCTCAAGTGACTTGGAGTGAGAGGACCATCCACACCTTGGAGACGAGAGTCTTGGAGCCCTGGATCATCCCCAGGTCATGAGCTCAGCACACCCTGGTGGAGGAGGAAATCCTGACTAGGCACGACCTGCTGTTCCACCCAGCTGGGCTCGAGTCTGCCTTTTCCTTGACTTACAGATCCTCAGAGCATTGGTCCTTGGCTGTGTGGACACTGGCCACTTGCGAGTCCAAGCATCCCCTTACCCAGAAATGCACACAGGCTCATACCCGTCGTGTTTGGAGCAGGGTCTGCAGTCTGCAGGGTCCCAAGGCCACCAGTGTCCTGTAAGCAGCCCTGTGCCCTGTGCTTCAGGACCACGCTTGTGGAATGTGTGGGACCTGCTACAGTGCCCAGAACACTGGGAGGCGCTTTCGTGCTGAAAGCACTGTGCACTGTCTTGATCTCCAGGACATGCAAGGCTCTGCCGGTGACCCACGGCCAGCACTGGGTGCACAGTGCTGGTTTCCTGTTGGCAGTCAGTGGGGGCCTCAGCTCGCCCAGTGCCCGTGGCTACCCAGTGAGTCCACCATTGCCAGCCACACCCTGTGGGTGGAGACGCTGGGCCCGAGTGGCAGAGCTTTACTTTGCATCTGTACTGCTCTGTGTGACCCTTGGTCACAACTGGTGTCACCTGCTGCTTCTTTGACCTGTGTCCTCACCTGGCTCCCTGGGTGCCTGGAGGGCTGGCGACTGCGGTTTAGACCCCTGAACCACCAGCAGGCCATCAGCTTGAGAGGGAAGAGACGGGAAGGGTCCATAGCCCCAAGGCAGTAACTGCTTGGCTTCCCACTGTGATAGGCTCCATGGCCGGGGCTTAGAAAGGACCGAGAGATGCACATTAGTTATCAGTATCAAACAGGTCCTGAAAGGGTCTGCTCAGAGCCTGCAGGTCCACTTTATAATTGATATTTATTATGTCTCAGGAGTTCCCTGCTCACGGGTCGCTGCTGCCTGTCTAACCACTGCCTGGCTCCAGTGTTTCTTGAGGTTCCTCTTGCTGAGGGAAACCAGGCCAAGAGCAAGACAGGTTCTGCTCCCTGCCCTGGGCCCAAATGCTAGTGTCCGCGCGGCCAGGCCGAGAGTGTGCAGGGGCGAGGGCAGACTCCTTTACTGCAGCGCTGCGGCCGCTGTTTCCACTCCCCTCCTGGTGTAGCTGGTGCTGCTGGGTGAGGGGAAGTGGCTGAGGTGCGGAATAGCCAGGGGCAGATGGTGCAGAGTCCTCAGATGTGCATTTTTCAGCTCCAGTGCTCACCGTGCCCTGTCCACACTGCCATGTGAGCAGGGACTGCCATAAATGCAGGCGTACCCACTGCCTGTCTGCACTGTGCTGGGATGTTTTCTCTGCCCCTCGACCACGAAGGCCAGTTTTCCAGTCTGGGTGCCTCAGTCGGCATCTGACGCACTCTGTGCATGAGAGGAGGGACTGCTCCCCATGTGGGTAAGATGTCCCACCCTGCACGTGGAAGGTCGAACGGAGCTGTGGTACAGGGGAGAGTGTGTGTGCTACCAGCTTCCTCCTCCTTAGAGGAGGTTGGTGAACAGAGAGCGGACACCTGGATGGCCCAGTTGGCTGCGGTCCTGCCCAAAGCAGCGACATTGCAAGTGCATGCGTGTGTGTTTATGCTTGGATGGGGCTGCTGTGCTGTGTCGGGAGTGTTTTGTTCTGAGTGTGTGTGCTGTGTGTGAGGTGTGCGTGTGTGTAGCTGATGTGTGCCTGCTGAGTTTGGGGCGTGTGTGGTGCAGTGTTTGCGTGTGTAAGGTTGTGTGTTGGCAGGGCGTCTGAGGTGGTACATGCTGCCTTCGTGTTTGCTGTGTGCTTCAGGTGATTGTGCTGCATGCAGTGTTTGGAGTGAGCGTGTGGGTGTGTGTGAGAGTGCGTGTGCGCCTGTGTAGGGGTGCTGAATTGGTAAGGTGGCCAGCAGGGGGCTAAGGCTTGCTGATCCCCAGCAGTCTCCTGTCTGGGAAAGGTGCCCTTCCCTGTGCCCTTGCTCCTCGGGGAGCCTTGTCCTGCAGAGGAGGGTTCAGTCGCGGTCATGTCACGATTCCATACCCTCCAGTGCAAGGTGAATGCCCAAACACCTAGCTGGCACATGGCCCAGGCCCACCCTTAGTACTCGGGCATTGGGTGAGTGACTGGGTCAGAAGGACTTGGTCCAGCACTCACAGTGACACTCGAGAGCCCATGCTGAGAGGTCTAGGGGTGCTGGCCCTGGGCCCTGTGGCCTGGAGCTGGGCATCAGGTGACATCACCTCTGTGCCAAGTGTGTGTGTGTGTGTGTGAGAGAGAGAGAGAGAGAGAGAGAGAGAGAGAGAGAGAGATGGCATCGATGGGCACTGTGGCTGCCAGACTGCAGCAGCCTGGGAGGCAAGTTCAGTCCTGTGAACCTGAAAGCAGGCCACGTTTCTGGTTCGTGCAGGGTGTCGACCAAAAGCAGAGGGCAAGCACTTGGCCCAGGCTACAAAGGCTGCAACAGGGGACCTCCGAGCAGGATTCAGATTTGCATTTCTCGGGGGACACAAACCCAGCGCCACGGGGTGGAGACCCAGCCGGCCCCCGGTGCAGAAACTGCGCTCTGCTGCCAGCTCCGTTCCATTGTCCTGTGACCTAGGGCCGCTCTCTCCATCCTGTTTCTCCTGTCAACTCAGGATGGGGCCAGAGGAAAAGCTGTGTCTGCTCAGTGGTGCTAGGAGGACCAGGGAAGGAGAAGCCCAGTGCCGGGCACAGTCAGACTCGCTGTGAGCATGGGGCGGCCCGCACCAGGCCCTCGCCCTCGAGCCCTGCCTGCCCACGTCACTGCGAGGGCACCTCCCTGCAGGGAACAGACTGCCTGTACTCTGCGGCCCCTGGTGCTGTGGTCTGTCTCATAGGAAACCCTGACCGAGCTCCGGGCAGGTGAAAAGCCTTCCTGTTTGTCCTCCTAATTAATCACGCTCCGTTCCGGGCCAGGCCTTCTGTTTTGGCGGTGGAGCCTGGCCCCCAGGGCACACTGCCTCCGTGAGGCTTGCACAACCCACACTGCTGCCGCCACGCAGCCGGCTTCCCTGCCCTGACAAAGCAGCGCTTCCTCAGTCCTTCCAGAACATTCTGACCTTGGCCACTGTTGGCAGTTGCAGCCTTCACTGCGGAGGGAAGCTACGGCCTCTCCTGGTGCAACTGCATGGGCCCCAGTCCCTCCGCCTCGGGGCACGGTGCTGCCACCGGAGAACAGGAAAGGTGCGGGCCGGGAACGTGCTCATGGAGCAGGCAGACAAGTTCAGGTCCCTCCCGTCCCTTAGAAATGCACGTGTGAGGGGGTGGCGCTCACATTCTCCATGGCACCAGTCTCTGAGCAGCGCCCTGCGCACAGTAGAGGGATTCCCAAGGCTCCCAGCCTGGAACTGCCCCCGCCCCCCGGCTCAGCAGGCCCCTCTCACACTGCTGCCAGTGCTGAGGTCCTGCCTGGAGCATGCTGTGAGAGATGGGGTGTGGGGCTCTGGGCCTGAACCCTGTTAAAGGAGCATATGTACCCCCACGCCTCTGGTCCCCGTGGACTCCTCGCCCACCATCACTTCAGACCTTGGCACGTGCCGCATGCTTTTTGCCCACATTTTCATGTTTTTTCCGCATGGCATTTAGTGTGGGTTCCTGTACAATCCAAGCATATCCTGAGTACAAGAGGACCAGGACCTGGGACTCCAGCCAGGAGCCCGGATGTGCGTACAGCCGGCCCGTGGTGGCCGCACGTGGCCCATCCTGACCAGCCTAACCCTAACCCTAACCCTGCTGCCCTGCTCCTGGCTGGCGCCCTGCCTGTGGTTACCCCGCCACCCACAGCCTCTTCTCTGGGGTCTGCTCCAGCTGCTGCTGTGTGCAAGTGCAGCCTGCAGCTCCTGTCCTCTCCTGGGCCCTTTTGGCCAGCACCCCCGCAGGCAGGCCATGTTCCCTGAAATCATGGAAGTGGCCAGGTCACTTTCAGCCACGCATGGTGGCACCTGGCTGTCATCTCAGCACTTGAGAGGTGGAGGCAGAAGGTTGCCCCCAATTCAAGGCCAGCCTGGGCTACACAGTGAGACCCTGCCTCAGAGCACCTGTGGCTCCCCTGCCCTCCGGTCCCCTGGCCTCTCCTTCCTGTGGATGCCCAAGCACAGCAGAGCTTCCCACATGGAGCCCTGCCAAAGTGTGTGTCCCTGACCACCCTGCACCCTACGCACGTCCACCTAAGGCGGATGAAGCGTCAGGGAGCGAGGATGGAAGGAATGCGGGCGAGCCAGCGAGTGTCGTTTCTGCAGCCAGGCGCTGGCTCTTCACAATGCTGGGCACAGCTAAGGATGACAAATCGGTGTCAGAGCCCCTGTGTGCTGGCCCTGGGCCCGGCCTTGAAGATTCAGGGATTTGGATATCAGGGTATTGGGCTCCAGTCAGTCATGAGAACACCTGTTCTCTAAGAGCTTGGCGAGGGCCGGCGTCACCTGAACCGTCTCACGTAAGCCTCCCCCAGCCTTCTGGGCACGCAGTTAGAAATCACTTATTTCAGGGGTGAGGAAACTGATTTTTTTTTTTTTTTTGAGACAGGGTCTCACTATGCAGTTCAGGCTGGCCTTGAACTCATTTTGTAGCCCAGACTGGTTTTGAACTCGAAACAATCCTCCTGCCTCAGCCTCCCGAGGCTAGGATGACAGGGATACACCACCACACCCAGCTGGGAAACTGCCTTTTTGAGACCACGTCCTAGAAAGAGCGGGCTGAGGGGTTGCACTGGGCATTTGGACAGTAGTTCTTCAGGGGCTGGAGAGAGCGCAGACGGGTAGGGGTGGCCTCGGCAGGAAGGGCACTGGCGGCCTGTGGCAGCTGAACTGGACTGATGGGGTGCTGTCCCGGGAATGGGGTTGGTGGGAAGTGAGTTCCGGGAGGAGGATAGGACATATACCTTTGGGACATCACTGGCAGAGCCTAGCATGGCCTCAAGGTTTCTGTCTCTCACACCTCCTCTGGGCCTTGTCCTGGACTGCTGGACACCAAGTCCAGTAAACTCACTGCCGAACCCGAGTGAGGGCCACATCCTAGGAGGACAGTGTCCTGGAGGGCAGCAGGGGTGGGCATCAGCGACCCCTCCCCGCCCACACCCGTCTCCTCCTGCCAGGGTCTGGTTTCTCTTGGTCCTTGCCCTTTGGGACACCCGGGATGTGCACCATCATGGGGGGCAGGCTGCTCCGCTGGGCATCCAGCAAGGAGGGCCCGCCACCCTGAGAACGGCTGGTTCCAGGCCGCTGCTGCGTTCCAGGCCGCTGCTGCGTTCCAGGCCGCTGGGCCACCGCGGGGACAGGAGTGAGGTCACAGGGCTTTTGCTCCAGAACTCAGGGTCACTGCCCCCCAGCTTCCCAGCCCCCCTCCTGGAAGGCTGCCACTTGGAAGGCTGTGGCCATCACCCTCTGACCGGGAAGAGTGGCAGGAAGGACATGAAAACAGGCACCCAGTCACCCTGCGTGGAAAGGTTCACTGTGGCGCGCCTCTCCTGTCAGTACTGCTGCATGGGAAGTGGTAGGCGCCCCACTACCTGTGTGAGACCCAGACGGGCTGTCCTGGGGAGAGGCCTGTGGGAGCATCTTGTCCAGAGGGCGGCGGAATGTTCTAGCATTGCATCACGGGTCCCCGAGGCTGTGGACGGGCCCTTCCTGGAGGTGGGCCCTCACTCCCAGCTCCTGAGTCCTAACGTCACAGAGGCCTGCTTTTCCTAGAAAGCTCGTCACTAGAGCCTTCGGGAAGGCTGGCTGTTGTGCTGGGAAATGGGAGGGCTGACCACATCCTGGGTGGCAGCCCCACGCCAGCTGGCGACTTCCAGGGTCCTTGTATCATCGCCGGGTCCCGACCTCCCTGGTTCCAGTCCGCCCAGCCCTGGGAGCCAGAGGAGGTTGGGAGAGGGCACCCCATGGACCAGAGTGGAGTCACAGCCAGGTGGGGGAGTCTGGAGAGATCCAGAGGAGCACAGCGGGACACTGGAGCCCCCCCAGAACCTCTGGTGTGTGCACATATGTGTCCTGTGTGTCGTGTAAAGGTGTGTGTCGCACATGTATACACGCCCTTTGCCTGCGAGTGTGTGGGAATCCAGTTCCGTCGGTGTTCTGACCGATGCCGTGCCAGCTGGGTGTAGCACCCAGGGCAGGCAAGGAACACTGCATGAACCCACAGGCGTGGGTTGTGTGCACCTGGGTGGGGGGCTTTATGCCCACCAAGGACCCCGCCTGCCAATTCCCTGTGACTCCCCGGCCTGAACCTGTCTGGGGCTGTAGCCGGGACACCGCGCAGTGGACCAGGCAGGCAGAGTCCCTCACACTGACCCAGATGTGCCCTGGCTCCTCTCAGGTTGCTGGGAACCTCCCTGGGCCCCACAGCTTCTCTGCCTTGCATTTTGCACCCACCCACCTGTGGACCTTTTAAAAAGGGCTAGTGAAAGCCAAGCATGGCAGCACACACCTGTCATCTCAGCATGCTGGGAAGCTGAGGCAGCAATATTGCAAGTTTGAGCCCAATTTGGGCAAGTAGTAATCTAGTGAGATCGCGTCTCAATCCGTCAGTCAAACAACCAGTCAGTCAGTCAGTGGTTGGGGATGGGGCCCAGTGCGAAGGCTCTGGATTTCAGAGCCAGTAGAGGAAGAAGTGGGGCGCTGGTAAAGCATCCCTGAACCTCTCTGCTGCCCCGACCTGGAGCTGGGTGCACAGAGGAGCCCAGGGAAGCCTGGAGGCTGTGACTGCAGCTGCTCCCACTCCTTCCTGTGGCCTTGGGTGGGCCCTGGTCCTGCTCCAGACACCTTCTGAGGCCAGCAGCTGACATGAGAGGGGGCCCTGCCTCCCGTCAGCCTGTCTCCAGCTGTGCGGGGTCCAGAGGAGTGGGAAGTCCCGCCCCTCCCCTGGGAAGCTCTGGGCCCGGCAGTGGGCAGCGGCCAGCATGAGGAGGCAGGGCAGGTGACAAGCTCCTGTGCCTGGGGACAGGAGGGCTGAAAAAGGCCAACTGGATGGGCACACAGGTGAGAGGGACTTGCAGGCCCTGGTGCCTCCCATTTCAGTGTGGGAGGATTTGGTGTGGGCAAGGAACGTTTGCTCCATGTATGCCCAACCTGGTGGTGACACGTGGCACTCTTGTCCTTCCTCCTCCTAAAACTTCTGCCGCCATCACTTCCTGATTAAACCCAGCAGAGTCCCTGCTCCCCAGGGGCACCTGCGCACCCCTTACCACAGTGGTCACTGGTGACAGGTGGGGACCCAGCTCTGCAGGGAAGTGAAGAGGGGCACTGGCCTGGGGGGGAGGTCAGTGCTGGACCTGCTGTCTGGGGGGGCTTCGGTCAGGGTTCTGAGCGCCCTCTGGTTGGCTCCACTCACATTGGGCACATCGGATTGGGCAGCACATAGCTCACCCAGGGGCAGAGAATGGGCAGAGGCCCCCCATCTTCTTCCAGGCTCCCACGCACTTCCCACGAGCGTTTCTGGGGCCAGTCGTCTCCGGGGACAGGCAGGGAAGCCGGTCTGAATGTTTCGAGTGCCTGTGAGCTGGTCCCGCAGTGCGCCGGAGCATTAATCACCACACTGTCATCCTCTTGGAGAGGCTGGGACGAAGGAAGTGAGTCAGGCGAGCGGTCACCACAGCAGTGACTCCGAGTCCCCCACCCACCCCTCTGCCCACACGGTCGCCAGCCCCCAGGGCAGGGCTGCTGGCAGAGGTGGCCACAGCTGGCCCGACACCCACTGCCACTGGGAACAGGGGTGCACATGGGGAGACCTGTGATCCCAAGGCCCTGCTGGCTCTCAGGACCTCTGGGATGGGCATGAGCCCAGGGGGAGGCCCTGGGGGAGGGTGGGGTGCTCCAGTGTCACACGAGGCTGCCTGTGCCCTCGTCTTCCCACCAGAGGTCTTGGGAGCCTCGTGCTGGGCACAGCCAGAGTGCCATTCTGGGACCCTCGGCAGCAAAAGGGTGGTGCCGCCTCTGCACCCCAGGTACCTGCACCCACCCGAGCTCAGGTCTGGGACGCCCCATGGTTAAGGAGCTGCCCGCCCGCTCACAGGCCGGCCCGGGGCCCCAGGAGCAAGGTGTCCTGTCACAGACACCTGCTGCCACTCTGGCTCCCAGACTGCTCTTTCCCTGCCCGTGATGCTGCAGATTCAGTCCTGGGCTTCCCTTTTAGGGGGACAGTCTCTCTTCTCACCGATTCTGTCACCTTGGTTTGCATGCACTGTTGCCCGGGAGTCACGTGGATCTCAGTGACCACAGCAGAGTCCCTGGCAGTCTGCAGGCCCAGCCACCACCTGGCCTCCGAGCGCAGGCCACCCGAGCCACTGTCCTCTGGATTTGGTGTAGCAGGCTTAGGAATCATCTCATGAACCTGTGTGCAGTCCCGAGAGTCTGGGACAGGAGTCCCTGCCGCACCCACCTGTGGGGTGCGGGGGCCTTCCATCTGGAGGTTGGCACTCCCCCTGCAGGCTTGGGGCAGAGAGCAGGTCCACCCTGGGCTCCCTGTGGGTGACAGTCGCCCCCTCGGCTCCCACCTAAGACCCAACCAAAGGGTCCAGATGTGTGCCGGGTATAGGCGGGACCTGCCAAACTTTACCCTGGCACAGAGGGTTTTGGCGCTGCCCGGGGCCATTCCTGTCTCCAAGGCCTCAGGTCAGGCAGATCTGCTCCAAACCCTGCCCAGCCCTGGCGCCCTGGGACTGCCACACTCCAGGTCTGTCTGACCAGGAGAGCAGCATCTTCAGGGAAACCCTGCCCACGCTCAGTGTGCCATCCCTCCAGTGGCTCTGGGTTCCCAAAGTACCCGCTCTGTCCACAGATGTCCAGTCTCCCAAGGCCATCCCCCTGCGCCAGGGCCTGGGGACAGCCAAGCCTCCCTACTTCGGAGTGGCTCCCCGCTCGCAGGGCCGGCCCAGGGGTGTCCTCGTGGCCCCATGTTGTCTGGCCGGTGTGATCAGCCTGGCTTTGCAGCCTTGCCAGGCTGAGGCAGGAGGATCACAGCAAGTCCAAGGCCAGCCTGGGCCACATAGCGAGACCCTGGATCAAATACAACACCAAAAAACAGGCTTGTCCACACCTCAAAGAGATTTGAAAGACAAAGCCACAAACAGGAGAGGGATATTTGCAGTGCTTAACACAGTAAAATTACATTTAAGAAAACCAAGATCCCATACATTGGCAAGGAAACAACCCACAGCGGCCCCATGGAGAAATGGGCACACTGGCAAGCAGACGTTGGGTGATTTGACCACTAATGTGGCAGAGATGGCCAGACCCCTTAGGCGCACACAGCGCTGCACAGACCTGGCTAGTGGGAGACCATGGCATGCCCGCCAGGTCTGCAGAACCCGGGTCTGTGTCCTGATCTGGAGAGGGGTGTCTCACCCCGCGCTCCTGGGGCACAGTGGGTTAAGCCCAGAGAACTGTCTCACGCTGTGCAGAGGTTTGAGCCCAAAAGCGGCCCTCTGTGGAGCAGGTGTCCTCCTGGGACCCCAAGGACAAGTGAGTGCGTGATCAGACATCCCAGCAGCTCTCTTGGGACAACGCTTCGTGCCTGTCACCAAAGGGGAGGTGGCTCTCAGGCAGTCACACCCAGAAACCCACCGTGGCTTTGACTCTGTACAGCTACACGGGTGCTGCCTAGTGACTCGAGGCCAAGCAGAGCAGGTCCTTGAAGACATGCAGTAATGTACTGTCCCTGAACCTCCAAAACAGGCAGGCTGGGCAAGGGGGCACACACCTGAGTGCCTGGAGCCCCACCGGGCCAGGTGTGCCGTCTGGTTTGTTGCAGGCAGCTGGGGGCTCCTGGGGAAGGGGCTCCAATCTCCAGATCACAGGATGCCACCAAGAGATGGCGTTTGCTTTCCCAGGAGGGCTGCGGGGCTATGAGGCCTACATAAGCCCTGGCCTCACCCTGCCCCACTGTTCCCAGCCCGCTGCCTCTGAGGCCACGCAGACACTTCTAAGCTTTGTGTCCACCTGTGGCTGGCCAGGGTCACCCCTTGCAGACCAGCTGCCGTCCAGAGCAGGAGGAGGAGCAGGTGGATGAGGATGGGATGGGGGGCAGGGCCAAGCCCAGGCCCAGTTGGGCAGCCAGCAGCACCAAGGCAGTGGGTAAAGGGTCAGAAAGACGAAGGGCTGTCCCTCCCTGCCCCCCCAGGGGACCTCGGCCCTGTCCACTTGGAGAAGCACAAGGCCTGTCGGGGAAGGGACTGGGGACTAGTGACTTCGCCTGTCCTGCTGGCTGGCTGGCCCGCAGCTGGTTGTGCTGGGCCCCTGGGGTGGTCCGTTGGCCTGGGAGGATCTAGGGTCTAGAGGGTCAGCCAGGGAGGGCTGGGCAGGGCCCAGGGCCCGATTACCTGTCTGGAGTCTGTCGGAAGTTCTGGAAGGCTCCTGCCAGTGCTTAGCCAGGACCATCCTCCGGGCCTATATTTGGTTCCTTCAAAAGCCACCAGCTGCCCTCTCTCTCCACTTCCTGGCCGCCATGACATGAGCAGTTCCCCACCTCCACCAGGCCCTTCCTCCCTGCCCTTTCTGCCTTGGGGCCAGCCGGCCATGGACTGAGAACACAAGCCAAAATAACCCGCTCCTTTATTTTTATCTTATTTTTTTGAGACAAGATCTTGCTATGTAGTCTGGCTGGCCTTGAACTCACCATATAGCCTAGGCTTTCCTCAAACTCGACAATCTTCTTGCCTCAGCCTCCCAAGTGCTGGCACCTGGCTCCTCCTCTAAAAAGAAAAACGCAACCCATCCGAGGCTGTTGACACCAGTGGGGTGTCCCCATGTGGGTTCCCACGCCCTTGTTCTGTTCTCTCCAGGAGACTCTGGGTGCAAGGACAGGTCACTGGTGGAGCAGGATCACTCTCTGAAGCTCATGGGAGTCGGGCTCCAGGTTGGGGCTCTGTCCCCGTCTGTAAGTGGGGAAACCGAGGCACATGGGCTGCCTCTTTTTTCATCTTGGGTCCACTCCTGTTCTGGAATAAGGGAAAAAGCGGGGAGGCACTGAGCCTGCCAGCAAGGCTTCCCAAGGTCCTGGACCCTGCGCCAGAAGCAAGCCTGGGACAGCCTGGCCTGGTCTCCAGGGCTGACCTTGAGGGGCCAGAGTGGGCAGCTGAGTCCCCGGAGAGCCGCCAGCCAGAGGAGATTCTGTCCACACGCAGGCCGGAGACTGGGCTTCTTGGCCAGGGAGGAGCTCCGGCCAGGACAGCAGGCTGTGTGTCCCCCAGGAGATGCCTGACACTTTCGGCCACCACAGTGCACTGGCCACTAATTGGAAAGGTGGGATTGAATCCAGGCTCTGCCTGTCCGGCACTGCTTGCTGGTCAGCTCCTGTCAATAGATTAGTGACCGCAAGGAACAAGCTGCACGCAGGGCAAACGGGACCCCCAGGCCAGGCCGGGCCACTCCAGGCTCCTGCCCAGTGGGCACCCTACCTATGTCCTGAGGACCCCGGAACTTTGTGCTCAAGGTGCTGCAGGTACAGTGGTCCCCAGGGTCACTGTTCTGTGTCACAGCAGAGCAGGGGCTGGCCAGGGTGTGCTGGACCACTGCAGATTCTCACGGGTCAGACAGAACTGGGCCAGAGGAAAGATCTAGGGGACCGGACTGAGCACTTGTCACCTGGAGGAGAATTGGGGGCTCCCGGAGACTCGGGGCTGTCCCGCTTGGCCTTGCAGGGCCTGGCAGCCCCGCTGGGACTCCACCTCTCTACCAGCAGCAGGAGTTCTGCCATCCCGGCCAGCCTGCCCTGGCTGCCTCCTTTTTCTCTCAGTCTCTCTTGCGCTGGGCACAGCGGTGGGCACTGGGGCCTGGGGTGGGACAAGCAGACTGAGCTGTGGACACATAAAGAAAGACACACTCCAGCCTGGGACGGGACAGCACAGCACCTGCAAAGGCCCTGAGGCAGACACAGGAAACCGCTACCGAAGGGGCAGGCCGGGCTAGGGCTCTTGGCTGTGCTATGGCTTCAGAGCCTGCTACTAC
>PVJX010032294.1:0-20514 GCA_004027295.1 Dolichotis patagonum | reverse complement strand
ACTTAAGAGGCATTTCAGTCTTTTTCACGCTTTTTACCACATTAAGTCAGACAGTGAAGCTTGCATGTCATGTAAGTGTAATAATATTGTATTTACAAGAGCAAGACAGTGGAAAGGCTTAAAATTGAAGGTGGTAGTTATGGCTCTGTCCATACAAATGAAATGTTCTGACACCAAAGATTTTGACATAACATATAAGTCTAATAATTTAGTAGTTTCACTTTCAAATTTTCCCAATTTTAATGTGTTTCTTAAAATGGACAAAGAAATGTATAATATTTATTTATCTATCTACATATATATGTGTATATATATGTATAATTTAATAAAAATTATATGCCACTCTGTTTCCTTAAAGAAGACTGGTAAATTGTTGGAAAGATGTGGGTAATCACCTTGGAAGAATAGAAATAATAATTTTGCAGAACTTTCTGTTTGATGTGAGTGTACCTCATTTTTTTGATCAGCTGAGGTTGATATTTCTTGCCTTATCTCTGCATAGAGAAATTCAAATAAGATAATTTAGCTTAATGTAGCTTTACTAAATAATTGGGATAATCTAGATCTCTGTGTTTCATCAGTATTAAAGTTGTCTTGCTGATATTACATGAATGAATATTAATTTTAAGGGTAGCAGATGTTTTAATTATCATTTCTTCAAACTTTATACAGGTATGGAGGATCAATTTAAAGTGAATGTGAAAATGCACAAATATTGAGAGAATATAAATCAAATATGAACACCTCACAACATATTACATTTATCAAAATTATTCTCAAAACACATTGCATATTTGATTTTATACCCAGAAATGATCTGACTACTAATTATTATCTTCTAAATTTTAGTATCTTATCACTACATATTTTCTAAATTTTAAAGCTGGTAACATCTTGAGATAATTACATATTATCAGATATCCACAGCACAGTAAAACCCTTGCTTTGTAAATTTTTAATCTATCATAAATTAGGTGGTATCTGAATATTTTGTTTCATTCTTCTACTGAAGGACCAGGTTTTTTGAAAATTTTGATGAAAAATGTAAGCATTTTACAAATGAAAGTCAATTATAGTAACATGCTTTTAAACTTTATTGATATTAATACCAGAAACCTTGACTAAGCAAAGCACAGCCAGTAGGTACAAAACAAATACCTTCCACTAGAGCTTGAAATTTCCTCTCACTTGTAGTAAATTGCTCTATTTATCATACCAATGATTTTTTTCCCTTTTTGAATTCACCTTTTTGTAGCTTTTACTTGTGATACTAGTTTTGCTAATTACTTATGAATTATTGAATGAAAGGAAACATTCAAAAGGGTACTGGTAGATAGTTCACAAATTTGAAGTCCATGGTATATACGGATGGATGTTCTAATAGTTGAATTACCTTAATATCATGAGCACTACACTATAATTTGTCTAATTTTTAAACTTCTCAATTAACCATTAACAACTCTGCTCTTTCATTTGTTTTCCAAATGTATCCCAAAGTTAATAAATGTTGAAATATTTCCCAGAATAAGCCCGCCTGAAGCCAAACAGTATAACAACCTTTTTTCCCAATGGGAACAAAAGAATGACCTTGACTTAGAATGATCTTTTTGGCTTCAAAAGGAAAGAAAATCAATGTAGCTGATTTTGGTTTGGCTGCAAATAATACAACTTGGATTGTAAGTATAAATATCTGTCTCTTCTGAACAGGGATCAATTTCATCTTTACTCTGTATAGCTAGTAACATTTTCATCTGTTTTCATTCATTTTTTAAAGAAGTCATTTGTAGCTCGCATTGCAAGGAAACAAATGTAGAAATTACACATTCCTGTATCCTCAGGGAGCTTCCAGTGTAACAGGAAGGATAGAATCTGTTCTCAAGCAACAATAGTGAGTGTCAGTACAGTGTGGCCATTTTAAAAGAGGTGCTTGGTAAATGCCAGGATGAGGAGAGATTGTTTACAGCTAAGGAGTTGGCCTAACCTACGCTGAAGAGATAAATAGTTGAGCTATTCTAGAATCATGTGGGGAGAGCTGATGGGGGAAAAACCGTAATGGAAAGTTTTTTTTTTTTTTTTTTTTAATATTCTGAGGAAATGTAGGAAAGTCATACATTTATTTAAAATTTGGTAAACAAGGGTATAATATTTTTAGTAAAGACATGACAAATGAGGTTAGAAAAGTAAAATTAAACAGAGAAAAGTGGAACTTGGGAAACAATGAGAGATCATGCTACAGGTTCTAATTTTTTTTTTTAGTAGCACATAACAATATCAATTCATACAAACCTCTAGTAGTACACTTTTAAACAGCCAGGTCAATGAATTGTTTCACTGAAAAAGCAGATCAATTTGTTGATTTTTGACTTTTGTTTGCAGTGGTTTATGAAAATCATCAGTGTAACCCTTAAACTTGATTGAAGATACTAGTTATTTATTATGAACATTCGTCTTCTGATTCAACAAGTATCAGTTGATCATAAAGCAGAAGTTAAATTTTATATTTGTTTGTGGATATTCATGGTCACAGTATAAACAATTCTATATTTATAAATGTATTCAGAATTTACCTATCCAGTATATGAATCTGCATTTCCCATATCTAGACTAGGTTTACATGCAACAAAATACTAGTGCAAGACTATGAGTACAATATCAACAGTCTCTCTTAAGAGACTAAGCTGCCCAACAATTACAATGTGATCATTAATCAATTTGATCATTTTAATTTTTTAAGTATGTGTGTGTGTTTCTGGGTCTAAAACAATCTTCATTTTTCACAGTTAACTTTGTCTTTTTCTAAATCTAAAACCAAAATGCAAACATAATGAAAGCAAACCAAACAGTCACAAAACAGGAAACATAAAACTCTGTGATTAGCAAAGTTGCACAATAAGTAGATACAAAATAATGGGAACATGTAAGATAAATTGATCACAAAGTCATACTTACAAAGGAAGAATCACAGATGCTTTTTCTGAGTCTGGATCAACATGCAGTGATACTTTTGAAGCAAAAATGCTTTTACGGTAAGATAGTTATCACTTTACATTAGCACTATGGCAAGAGACATATTTACCTGACTTCTTCAAGCTTTCATTATTATCTGTAAGTTGTGAATACTCAGATAACTTTTGTTAGCTCTCACCAATGAAATGAAAGTGTGAGAGTATTTTTATAATCTTACTACCCCTCACCTTTTGGGTAGTGGTTTTAGTGGGTTGAAGTGTAGCTATCCAAATTTCTCAGCCCTGAAATCTACTAATGTGATCTTGTTTTTAGAAAGTGACAAGTATGGAATGTGACAATATGTTAATTTACATGATCTGTTGTTTCCACAATGTATACATGTGTCAAAGTAGCCTATTGCACTTCATAAATGCATGCCCTTATTGTTTGTTCATTAAAAAGAATATGAAAGAAAAAGGAAACCGTCCTTGTCAGTGGACCACATTAAGGATGCTGAGATTCCATCATTCTGAATGTAAAGAAAATGAAAGACCTCCTTATAAAAGAAAGAAGGAGAGAGAGAGAGAGAGAGAGAGAGAGAGAGGTCAGTGTGAAGAAGGAAACAGAAAGAGAACCATGAGTCCATAGGCTGTTTGGCAATCACAAGAAGCCAAAGAAGAGATGGGATGGACTCACTCTCAGAGTCTCCTGAAGAGACTCATGCCTGATAATTTGCTCTGGTAACTCTAAAAACTAATATATTACTGGGGACTGGCAAAGACACGGGTCTTTTGCGCAGGGCGACTGCATTTCCATGTGATCTCTGAGGCTACCCTCTTTTCTATCATCTGTGGTATCTTCTTTTCCTATTTCTGCTCTGATGAGAGGCATTCTCCACAGGAACAATCTTCAGCCTCCAGAGTTTTAATTAGTAGTTTTAAAATTTCAAAACACTTCTATATTTTTATGCTCATCTTTTCATCTAGTTTGATTTTACATAAGTCTCTGTGCCTGATCTAGCATTGCCATGCATTAGCTTGAGCCTTAGGAATAACTATTGTGTTCTTTACTAGAAGTTTAAACCAAACGTAACTAAACTTGTCTGCATCTTTTCCGTAATTTTGCTACTGACAGAGCTCTGCAGTCACTGCGTGTGTCTTCTCAGTTCCTCAGAGACAAACTTTATTTTCCCCATCTCTCATTATGTCTGAAATAATCTCATTTTATTTGCATTGGAGTTGACTGTGTTTCTTTCTAGGAGTTGTGGTCACAAAACATAGTTAATTTTTTAAATTAAAAAAAATTGTGGTGAAAGGCACACTGGCATTAATTACCTTCAAACTCTCTCCCCTAACTTGAGTACCTTTATCCCATTTTTCTTGCCACTCTCTGAAGCAGTTCTGGAATTCCTCATTTGTTGACATCTTCAGTTGCACTGTCCTGGGTCCCTCAGTGTTTTAAATCCATCAAAACAGCAACCGTTCATGGTGATTTTGACTTTGGAGAAGAGCTGGAAATCTCACAGTGCGACATCCAGTGAAGAACATTGAGGAGGACACAACGGTTTTGTGCTGGGTGATATGGGCTGCAGCATTCACCTTATTTTTGACTACGCTCTTCAAGGACAAGAAAATGGGCTTCCACAACTGCTCCAGATGATACAAAGAATGAGAAGGTACGTTTGTGTGAAGTGAGGGAGACTATATTGAGGGGGATCAATGGCAACGTGTCTTTATTGTGAAACATTTTTAAAACATCAATATTTACAGTATAATTCGATGACATTTTATCTCTTCTAAACCCAGACATACGTAATAGTCTTATGCATATGATACTGCAAAGCTCACTCTATAAACTTGTCTGACTTTAGATAACACTCATGCTGGATTTTATAATACAAGAAAGGTAACCATTTCCTCATGGCTCTTATCCAACAACCTTAGGAGTTTTCATTAGCGCTACATTTTTGTTATGAATCCCACAGTTAAGAGCCTGCGATAGTCTCTCTTTCTGGTAAATCTATGGCCATCAGTGTCCTTTCAGTTGTATTGATGTTTCTTTATTAGACTCTTACTAATGCTGCTCCCTTACTTACCCTTCAGTGTTTCCTTATCCTTTTTCATCCCACTCAAAGACTTTATTACAAGTATCTGTTCAGAATTCTGAACTCTGAGCTTAGGTTTATTTTTTTTTTTTCCAGTTTTGTTATACTAATCTATTCCAGTGGACTTTAACAATAGGTTTTCCGTTTTGTATGTCTATAGATTATCTTATTATATTTATACTACATTTCTTTGCTCTTGCTTTATTTTATTTATTTGTGTTCTTATTTTGCTTACACTCATTGTTCATAAATGTGTTGAAATATACTGGAGTTTTTAAAAATTATCTTCAAAACAAAAATAAATTCTACTTATTCTTTATATATTAATATACACTAGTTGAATGGCTGGTATAGTGCACTTTAACAAATTAATTGTAGAAATTTATTCTTTAATTTTTGCAAGCATTGGTGTGCATCTACATACATGTGTAGAGTATGCATGCTTATTTAAGGTGGAGAGAGAGAGAGAGGAACAGGTGGCAAGCTAGAGCAAAGACAGCAGTGAAAGGTTTGTGTCTCCTAACATCAATTATAATAAAAGGTTTGATCACTGAAGCCAAAAAGACTGCTCTCATTTCTTCTCTGGCTCTGAGACACTCCAGTTTCACATGCAAAAGCAGTTCTGTCTAACTGTTTGGCAGATTGTTTGAGCTGGAATTAAATGTGCACAGCTGGTACCATCTGCTGCAAATTCCTTAATTCTTGTTATCTCTTAAACAGCTTTTGGTTTTGTCTTATTCATAATTCATTTATGGAGGATGAAGAAGACCTATTGGGGTCTTAACATTGTTGAATGGCTGCATCCCTAATTCTCTGCTTACTAAATCACAGTAGACTGCGATTTACTAATGTTGCCTAGATGTCTGCCTAACTTTGCTGATGACCAGACATTGTCTTTAAACTAAAAACAAGCTCAGTTTTGTGCAATTTAATAAAACAGTTCCTAAGAATTATATATTATGGTAACAATCATAGTTGAAACATTTCCATTTGTACTTTTTAACTTCCTTTCCCAATTACTTTTCAGTTGAAGCCTAAAACTTTGAGTCATGATTTCCTAGTCAGGGACAAAGCCAGAAACCTGAGTCCTATGCCATAGTTTTCCTCTTTACCCCATCCCCCTTCTCTTCTCCTTTCCTAAGATCATTCAAATTGGCATCTTCCTAGGATCTACGATCAATGCCTTTATACCTCTGTCCTATCTCAATGCACCCACCTCTGAAGAGAGAGTTTGCCAAAATTTAAGTCCGCTCATTTTATTCTTTTACTGAAAAATTCCCCTTTTACTGAAAAGTTTGCACTTCTTTCAAAACACGCAGAAAAACCACTACATTCCTGCTGGAAACTCCTGCTCTCTTTCTTCCGGACGTTCGTTCCCTGACTTCCACTCCCTCTTGTCTTGAACATCAGCAGAATAAGCTTCAGACCAAAAGTAGTGTGTGCACTCAAAAAGTGCACACACACTACTCCAGTGCTCTGCCATTTAGATATTTGATGAATTACTGAATAAATGAATGAATGAAAAACTAGATAGACAGTGAAGTCAGCAGGAGCTATTTTAACTCACAATGGATAAGTAGAGATTTTCTTGTAAATGAAAGCAAGGTGGATGTTTTCCCATCTGATAATAGACACATGAGTCCACATTAAAAGTGCATTTTTCTTGCTTTAAACATTGCAGTCAAGGAAAATAAGGGCAGTTAAGGTGGTTCCTGGGAACTTTGGTTTCTAAATCTAGTTTAGTACTGGCAGAATTCATGTTGGTGGATTCTCTTCAGCTGATAATGTGTTACAGAGGGAAGCAGCTGGCTTCTGCTTTATTCTGATACACATCTGATCTGTCATGGATAAGATATATTATATTCAGGGTGGCAGAAAAAATATGAAGAGTCTTAGTCAAAACAACAAAATGAGTATTTTTCTCTCAATAATATTGGAGAGAAGAGACCATGTAAGAATAAACTATTTAGGAAACTTTACCAAGTTTTCTGGTATCACGGAAATCATGCCCAAAGCCTTCCTCTTTATGGCATGGTAAGATGCTGACGTTATATTCTGCAAAATTCTGGAGAGGATGCTATGCTGTATCACAATTTTCTGGCAGATTAAGGTTTTTGTGAGAGTCAAATCCTGACAGTGCTGAAAGATTTTCTTTCTAAAGGTGTGACTGGAAGTTTCTGTGCTTTAATAGGGAATGAAGATTTTGCCGTCTGCCAAACTGACCTGATGATTTTACTGCCATATACAGGGGTCACAAGCCAGGACTCATGAATCAAAGCCAGGCCTATTCATTTTTGTTTCTCTTATTTTAAGAAAGACAGCATGAGATTTCACATGGCCCAGTTTTCCATGAAAGACATAAACTCCCCAGCCCTCCTGGTCCGCACAAGAAAGCTTTCTGGTGCTGTGGGCTATTTGTGAATGGCAAAATGAGTATACAAATATTAACTGTAAGAAAAACACACCTGTGGTCATAATGAACTGCCATATACACAAAAAGCTTATTTTCTCAGTACAAATTATAAATTTGGGTCTTTGACATGCTGTTATAATATCTGGCAATCATACTAATCGACCCTCAACTCTGCAACCCTGGGGGCAGACAGGAGTGGAAAAAATCATGCTGCTAACTGTGGATAAGTAAGTTAAACAACTGCTCACACAGGTTCGAATCAATTATTTGGCTCTACTAAGATAACTAACATGGAGCGGAATCGTAAAGAGGACCGTCTTCATACACTTAGCACCGCTGAAAGCTGAGCAAAGCTACTGTCTTTGATTTCCTTTTTCCTTCACATAGTGGACCAATTTTTTGTTTTTGTTTTTGTTTTTGCTTTTGCTTTTGTTTTTGTTTTACTCCAGAGTGATACATAACCAAAAACTTCTGGAATTTCCATGACTTAGAAAAATGTCCATGCATTAATTTATTAGAAATTCATTACTACTGACTAATAAGTTTCACTGAATTACAAACATTGAATTTAAATGTTGCATAGTTGCAGAATTTTTATCAACTCCTAGTATTTTTAAGGTCATCAATGCAATTTTGACACGAGAAATATATATATATATATATATATATATATATATATATATACATATACTAGTAAAGCACTTGTTTATTTTTAGGTCATAATTGTAGAAATTGTTTTGCTTAAATCATACAATTTTGCAAATAGCTGAGAATGTACTAATTTAACTATCATTCAAAATAATCATTCTGAATAGAAATTCCTACAAAATGTGGTACATAATTTCTGTATTTAAAATCATTTTGATGAAACAAATAGATTTCAATTTCTGTATAGGGATTATGGATCTCTGACATTTTTCTTCAGTTGCCAAAAAGAGCTGAATTCCAGTTGTTGCTCAACTCTGATACACAGCTTAGGGGCTACTGATTTGCCTATTTCTCAATCTTATTTCATTTTTAGTTCTGCATGATGTTATAAGAAGATACATAATTCCTCTGCATGGACTCCGTGTTAAGTTAGAAACAATAGTTTTTAAGACACTTGTTTTAAGTGATGTTTTCTTTTTAACTTGTTTTGTGTTTCAAATTTGTTTTGTGTTACAATATAATTCAGGTTTTTTAAAATTTTTCTGATTATCTCACTTTCTTAAATATTTTATTTTATGGACAAAAGGAGAAACAAAATTAGTTGCTCAGGGTACAAAATATGGGGACAAAATTTTCTCCAACTGTTATTAGCAGAAATCTTTCTTTTTAATGAACTAGGAGACACTAGTAGTGTCACTGACGCATTTTTCCCTTTTCTCTGCTGTCATTTCCTTTTCACCCATCCTGGTTCCTTTTGAACAAATTCTTCCCATTTCACAATATCCATTAAACATTTTAGACCTTATTTACTCTTTCAGTTTCTCACACCAGGGAGACAATGGTTACATGTGTTAGTCTGATTCATTTCACTTATGAGTATGATCTCAAGTTGCATCTGTTTACCTATACAAGTCTCAAGTTTATCCTTCTTTATGGCTGAGCTGTTCTCCATTACATACAATACCACATCGTTTTTATCCATTCCTCAGTTGATGGGCATTAGGGTTGCTTTCAAGATTTAGCTATTACAAACTGTGCTGCTAGAACCATGAATACACACATATCTCTGTGATATGTTTTAAATTCTTTTGGGAAGATACTCAGAAAGGAACAGAGTGGGATCTCTAATCTTAGTTTTTTGAGGAATCTCCACATGGATTTCCACAGCGGTTATACCAGTCTACACTCCCAATCAGCAGTGGGCAAGGGTTCCTTTTTTCCCCCACAATTCCTCCAGCAGTTTTTATAGTTTGACTTCTTGACTATAGTCAAGATGGAATCTCAGTGTTGTTTTAATTTGCGATGCTTCTATGACAAATACTTTTGAATTCCAGTTGTATTTTATATATTTACTTACTATTCTGTATATGAATATATACTATTCAGATAGTATATATTAAATGAATATATACTATTCATATATTTATCTACTATTTTTATTTGTTCATCTGAGAAGTATGTATCAATCTCTGATGGTTATTTTTGGTTTGGATCTTTGAATTTGGGGTCTCTGATCTTTTCCAGTTCTTTATATTTTCTAGATAGAAGTATTTTGCCTGAAGGACAATTTGCTACAATTTTTCCCTGTCCGTGGGTTGTCTTTTCACTCTTTTGGTGATTTCTTTTGTTGTAAAAAGCTTTTTAATAATTTGAGATCCCAGCTGTTGATTCTTTGTAGTGTTTCCCAGGCAGTTTCTGTTTTGTTCATAACTCTCTGCCTACATCTATGTCTTCAAGATTTTTGCCTAATTCTCTTCCAGTACATTTAATGTTTGTATTTTAATATTTGTATCTTTAACTCATTTTGACTTTAGTTTAGTGCATGGTGATAGACATGGGTCTAATTTTAGTCTTCAATATGTAGAGAGCCAGTTTTTCCAGAACCATTTATTAAAGAGGCTATTTTTCTTCCAGTGAACATGTTTGACTCTTTTGTCAAAGATAAGGTGGCTGAGTGTGTTTGTAATTGTGTAATTCATCTTCTAATCTGTTCCACTGGTCCTGGAATCTTTTTTCTTCTCTTTGGCCAGTACCATGATAATTTTATCACAGTTGCTTTATAGTATAATTTTAAGTCAGGGATTGTGATGCTTTTTATTGAGAGAAAGAGAAGGACTAAGGATAGGGAAGGAAGAAGATAAATTATCATTATTCACAGATGACATGATACTCTATATGAAAGACCCCAAAACTCCATAAAAAGACTTATAGATTTAATCATCAAATTCAGTTACATAGCTGAATACAAAGTCAACATTCAAAAATTAATAACATTCCTGTACACAAACAACAAACTCACTGAGAGACAGTCCAGGGAAACCACACACTTTACAACAGCATCCAAAACAGAAGTGAAATTCTTAGGAATCAGTCTAACAAGGAAGTAAAAGATGTATCCATCGAAAATTACATTACTCTGCCAAACTAGATGAAAGAAAATATCAGAAAATACAAAGATATCCCTTGCTCATGGATAGGAAGGACCAACATAGTGAAAATATATCTACTCCAAGGGCTGGGGATTTAGCTCATGGTCAAAGGTGCCTGCCTGAAAATATCTACTCCCAAAACTGTTATACAGATTTAATACAATCCAGATCAAAATATCATTAACATACCTCACAGAACTAAAGAAAACACTCCTAAAATTCATATGCAAGCAGAAGGGACCTAGAATAGCAAAGGCAATCCAAAACAAAGCTAAGGCAAGAGGCATTACAACTCCTGGTTAACACATTTTTGTACCCTTTCTACTTATAACTTAGAAATTAGTGAATAAATACTTAGACTTCTCACTCTTCATTGTCTTTGGTTTTGCTGAGCTGTTGGTCAAAGTTTCTGAGCATCCAAAGATATTTGATGATTGTGTTCATTCACTGACTTTGTTTATTTGCCATTTGTCAGTTTACTTTACATATTATGAATGTTGAGCAGTGCACAATGGCTGAAAAATCATTAGAGGGTAGGAAGCAAATGATTTTATAAGGTGTTTCCAGTTACGTGAACCTGCCAGTTTTCCAGTAATTGTGAGTCACCCGCGATTCTCTACTTTCTTCTAATGAATGCATAATTTTATCCACTAGACACAAGTCATTTATGTTGTTTATCTCTCAAAAAAGTAACAGTTTCAAGATGCCTTCCTGGGTCAAGATAGGAAAACAGAAAGAACAAATATTTGAAGATTTTTCTGATTAAATTCATAACTAAGTTATATTTTGGCTTATTTTCCAGTTAGATATTCCCCAGGAGATTAAAAAAAATCTTGTTCTCACAGAAGCAGATTTTCTTTTTATAGGTATGAACTATTTTGCTCAATATGTGATATCAGCTCCAGGACCTACTGGCAATTCCATGGTTCTTGATTACCCATTGAGCATAGTTCAGCAGAAGCAGCCCCCAGCTCCTGCTGCCTGGTCCCCTGCAGGCTCCTCCACTGCTTTGCTCCTGACTCAAAGCTCCCAGGCCAGGAGATCTCCTGAGGACCGTGCTTGCCAGGCTGTCAGAGAGCTCTGCTTCAGGAGTCCCTGCAGGCGTAGAGGGGAAGAAACCCTCAGTTCTGACTCTAAAAAACTCACCTTGCTTGGCCATTCCACTTCTGTGCTTCTGGCTGGGTAGCTTTCTTCTACCCTTTTCTATTTCATTTTACATACTCTTGTATAGTTCATAAGACTTGTTAGTATTATAGAAAGTGATTCTCTGAAGGTGTTTGAAATCAGAGCAGTTACAGCCTTTACTTTTTGTGCTAATGTAGACTGAACACAAATTTTTCATACTGGGCTATATCCTGGGTCCTTTTAACTTATTTATTTTGAGACGGGTCTCCTTGTATCAGTAAATTTCCCAGCCCAGACTCAAATTTGCTCTATTCCTGCCTCTTTTTCCAAGGCTGCTGGGATTATAGGCCTGCTCCACTGGGGCTGGATTTTTAAATTTTTAATTGACCAATACTCATTGTGTATGTTCATAAGGTAGAACCTGAGATTCTGGTTCACAGGAGCATTGTGGAATGATCAAATCAAGCTAATTCCCATTGTGCTGTTTCACATGCTTATCAGCTCTATCTGCTGAAGATGCTTCCAATGCTCTCTTTCAACAATTTTGCAGCAAATCCTGTTATTCACTACTGCGGTGAGCTGGGTGACAGGTCACCAGGATTTTCTCCACCTGCCTAATAAAAACTTATTCCCACTGACCAATATCTCTGCTTTCCCGCTGCTTCTCTCTTATCACCTCACAAGCTGCTGGTGATTTCTGCCCTACTCATCCTTGAATGAATTCAGAGACTTTAGATTCCAAATTTAAATAAGATCATTGAAAAATGTTCTCCCATGCCTGCTTTATTTCATTTAAAATAGCATCCTCGAAATTCATCCTTGTTGTCCAGAAATGGCTGAAGAGTGTTCCCTTAGATATTTATTCCATGCCATTTTTTATTTATGTACCTGTCAACAAAGACTTTGGTTTCTTCTGCATTTTTGTTATTGTGAATAATGGTGAGGTGACCAGGGGAATGCAGACATGCACATATGTAAAATTTGATGTGAGAGTTGAAGTCAGGTATAAAATTTTTATGTTTCCTAATCCATAGCTTTCTGGAAAATGATCGCTTCTCATTTTTATCTCTACTTCAAGCTATTTGAGCGCATGCAGGTCTTTTGGAGCAGCTTTCTTTCTGGCATTATTTGTTTAGTCTAATTATGCAGGAGCTTTAAAACCTCACAAGTACATTCTGTAAAGTAATAAGCGTGTGAGTTGCCGTGTGTGCCATTTGGAATACTTATGCACTGAGAACACATTCAAACTCACTTTGCTGGCTTCTATGCCTGTGCTCTCTTTAATAGATATTGTTGAATAAATAAATATGACAATGGTGAGTTAATTTGCTACCGTATGTCATTATTTATCTTACATTTGTTAGATGATTAAAATAGGAATTAACTGTAGGGAAGTTAGGTTGCTTGCTGAAAATCACAGAACAAATTCAGTGAGCATCCAAATGACTTTCATTGTGGTCCTGGCAGGATACTTTCCTCCACAGCGTCTGTATGCTTCGCTGTTAAGACTGGCAGCTGCAGTGTTCTTTGAGGGGAACAGCCTTAGGCATCTAGATGAGAAACCTGAGGAACCCGAGAGTGTTGCCTCCCTTTGTCCTTGACTATACCCATGGCCAATGCAGTGCTCTTCTGATACAGGCAGAAGCCCAACCCTGTGTTTCAAGATACTCTGGAATCTAGTTTCTCAATAGATCTGGTTGTAGATGAGACTTTGGCACAACGAAACATACTTGTTTAGCTTCTCTATCTTGCTGTACCATGCCAAGCCATATGGGTACCTGAAGCAAAATAAAACCTTTGCATCTGAATGTAAAATTATCAAAATATCCTCCTCTACTTTAAAACATGTGGAAGAAGTTAATATAAATATTTCAATGAAAATAAAATATCTAACGTTTTGTTTTGATCCTTTAATTTGCATGCAGTTGTCAATGCCATGAACCTGACGGTCATGAGCTGACTGGAAAAGGCTGATACTCTTACATAATAACTGCACTGGAAAACAAAGAGAAGCATGGTGGCCTTTCTTTATCTTTAAAATCAATATTTTGTCTCATGACTTTTTCATCAATTTTGATTTGCACATAATATGGTAATAAAATAATTTGTTTTGCTAAACTGAGTTTTGTGATGTCCACTTGCATTTTGGACCTGGAGAACCTACCCTAATCCAGGTCTTGCTTCTCTGACTCCCTTACGTGGAACACTTCCCATATAAACCATTTGGGCTCAAATCTTCACCTCAATGCGTGTCCCCAGAGAACCTGGTTTAATATCATTTGTGTAAACACAATTTAATTCACAAATTGGGGGCCTTCGGCCAATTCTTTTTGTACGATCATATTCTTTACTTTGTGTCTTAGTTCATTTTGTGCCCCTGAAAGGAGATTGGGCCACTTATTAAGAACATAAACTCATTATTGCTCAAAGCTCTGAACAATCCAAAGTCAAGCTGCCATTAGGCTTTGTCTCTGGGTCCAATATGGCACCTTGTCACTGAACCATCTGGAGGGACAGAACACAGGATCCTCATGTGGTAGAATGCAAAACAAGGCAACCTATTTCTTGAGGTCTTTTGAGAGTGATGTTGAGCCATTCATGGGCTTTGCCTCATTACCTAAAATTCTTCCTGTTTGTCCAACCTCTTAACACTATTGGATGAAGATTAATTTGTCAACACAGGAAATTTGGGGATCGGGGCCGGGGATTTAGCTCAGTGGCTTAAGCGCCTGCTTGGCAAGCGTGAGGTCATGAGTTCGATCCCCGGTACCAAAAAAGAAAAAAAAAAAAAAATTGGGGGATCAAGTTCATATCATAGCACCATGTTAAATAATTTTCTCCTTATTTAAACCTCCCTTGAATTTATACATCTGTATACCTGGTTAAATTTTAAAAGCAATGAGTTCATTTTTTATCCAATTTACATTAATTATATTTTGTTTTTTACATAAAACTTAGTGCTTGTATATTTGCCCTCATGAACACTATTTGTTATATTCACTTCAGTGCATTATTATTTTAAATTCTAGTGTTCATCTTTCTAAGGCTATCAACTTACCATAAATAAACATTTGGTATTCTAAAGGTTTACTACCTGAGGCACTATTAGAAACACTAACGTTTGTTATTAGCTGAATTAGAACACTTTATTTCACGGAAACCTCAAGGTACATTAAAAACACAAATATGTTTTCAACAATTAAATTAAAAATGAAACCTAATATTCCAAAAATGAGATACTGTAATTTAAAATTATGACTTTAAACAGGAATAAAGAACCTTGGTAACTTTAAAAGAGATGAGATTCCTTTCAGGAGACAAATGGGATGAAGTAAAATTTGTTTAAGTTACCTAAATTTTGTGGTAACTTGGTACCAAACAATCAGTGTATGTGAATTTGAAACAGTTTGTGTGTTTTCAGTGACATACCCTATTGAGTTAGATATTTTAAACACAAAAGGCATGTAGTTTTCATATAATTCAAGTCAGATAGAAGTGTGAGAACTTAGATTTTCAGGTGTCTAGAAGATAGTCAGGAGAAATCGTTTGTTGAGTGGCAAAGCACAGCGTGGTCTATTTATTTCATGACTTTCCTGTGCTAGGTATTGTATTATTAACTGAAAGATCGACAAGGAAACACAGTCGGGCAAAGTTTTTACCTTCAGGAAATTTGAAATCCTCTGGAAGAAAAATTAAAAAAAAATCAAGAAACCAATAAAGTTACAGCAGACACTGACTGTTAGTGAACAGGAGACTACGGTGTCCAGGGCACCACACACCTGAGTGTGTTCTAAGAGTCAGGAAAATGTCTTTAATTTGGAAGTTTTGATATGAGTAAAATTTAATAATTAGAAATTAAGCTGATAAATTGGGGAAGGGAGTGGCAATTAATATGCTGATGAAATTGAAAGTTTAACATAGAGCATAGTAATCAAAGAAATTAAATGAAGTGCTTTTGAATTTTTACTTTTTGCCAATCATAACATTTACTCAGAAAGCACTAAGGTTTCAAAACATAATTTGTTAATTAATACAAGTGTCTGAAAAAATTTCCTGACTAACCCACCCAACTCCTAGTGTCATTTTTCACAAGAGAGATAAAATAAAAATGCATTTAAATATTAACTATTTTAATATAACAGATATATTTTATTAGCATAGTGAATTAAGTTGCATGTTTCCTAGTTAGGCTCCCTTCTCTAATGAAAGAAATAAACTGAAATTAGTAACCAAACATAGATATACTTTATTAATTACTGTGAATTTTATTTAAATTTTTTACCTTTTAAAAATTAAAAATCATAAAAATTATTTCCCCTAGCTAGATGATTATGTCAACAAAAACTGGAAGAAATTTAGTGTTACTTTAAACTGAATGAACTAAAATGAAATACAAGAGCTATCCATTGTAAATTAAATATAAAAGTAAAATAAAATATCATGAACCAGGTCAAATATAAAGTTATGTGATAAGGGGATATTTAAGATAGGAAACACAATTTCCTAAGAAAGAAAAGAAGGCAATGGGAAAGATCTGAATTAAAGTGTGACAAATTCATTTATGTTAGTGACTAACCCTGACTGACTGAGCCTGGTTTACTTATTTAAATTGTATTTAGAATGCCATATATACAGAAAAAATACTAAGGGAATGTCAGAATCATCAATTAAAAGTGGCAGCGTAATTAATATGTCCTGTGGAATAAGAGTCCTTATTTGTGAAAATGGCAGTAACAGGAGAGAGCACACTACTTGCTAAGTGTAGCGGAAAATACTTCATGTCTATTAAAGACCATAAAAGTCTTTTTAAAATGCAGAAGTAGTATCAGTGAAAGGAGCTAATAATCCCTGGTTGCCTCACCCTCCCGTGAAAGAACCTCCCATGAAACGTGAGTGGAAATGCTCTTCTCTGGTAGTCTAGGGGTTTTGAGATGTGGTGTTTTCTCTTTCTGCGCTCGATACAGGTGTGTAAGAACCTGAGGTTTTCATTCTTGAAACAGCGAAGGCCTCACTCTCACGAAAGACGCCTACCCATACAGACACACGGTGTAGAAGTTATGTGTCACCGGATACTAAGCAGTTGATGCGATCGCGATAAATTCCTTTCTAGTGTGTCAGTCTACCAGAATTTGGATTAGTGTCATCCACACTAATATATTTTGTGTAGCAAAGCTCGTTTCTCATCTTACATCAAATACAAAAATAAACTCAGGATGAATTGAAAATTTAAAACACAATAGAAAAATGAACTGAGTTGAAGAAAACAAAGTGAAAACACTGCAGGAGATTAGAATGGGCAGATATTTGGAAAAGACTCCTGAAACACAGGGGGGAAAAAAGCAAAAATAGCAAAAGTGTACAAATGTGATTTCATCAAACAAAAAACTTTGGCACAATGATGGAAATAATTATTACAGTAATGAAGTAGCTTGTAAAATAGGAAAAATATTTGTAAACATTGTTTCTGATAAGAAGTTAAAATCTAGAGTACAGGAAATATTTAAAAAGGAAAATAACTCAGTTATTATAGGTAAAGACTGAAATGCCAATCGAGCAGACAGACATTATTCACTTAACAGCCATTGGACCTAGCAGTCCAATGGCTGTTCAGATTTAGGACTGAGCTGCCCTGCTCAGATCCATGATCCACCGTTCTAATTTAAGCTCTATCTCAGTATATTTCTCTACATTCAAAGATTGCAATGTCTGTTTGTTTGTTTATTTATTTATTTATTTATTTATTTTTGCACAGTATACCTTGTTTATAAGCTGCTGTAATTTTTCTCTGGTTTTACCACATGGTACTTTAGTTGTATGTTCTGTTACACAAATCAATACCACATGTAAAAGTTACACAAATAATAACGAAGTCATCAAGTCTAAATCTGTTTTAACAATTTCTTCATTGTTCGGAGTGTTGTAATGCATATGCTATATACAGTCCCTCACTTAGCAACCAATTCATTTCATGACTTCATGGCAGGAAGGGAACTCAGTCTTAAATGAAGAATATCTGTAGGAAAATGTGCCCAATACTGATAATCCACATGACTATATATATATATATATATATATATATATATATATATCACAATGAACTTTCACTTCAATCCAAACAAAATAGCTTTTATCAAAAAAAAATCCCTAATGATAGTAACTTTGTCATGGATGTAAGAAAAACAGAACCCCTCTACTCTAATACTGAGAATGTTCAATAGCACAGGTGTCTTAGGAAAGAGCATGGTGCTCCCTCCTTGTATTAAAAATAGAATTATCATACCATCCTCTGATCATACTCTGGGTATATATTTCAAAGGAAGGAAAAATGAGTCTATTGAGCCGCCATCTACACTCCAGGGCTTACTGCAGCACTGGTCATCTAGTTACCCATCAGTTGACGAGTGGATAGAGAAATACGGTAGAGAGACACACCATAATAATGTTCAGCACTGTGGGAGGCTGAAGTGTTAGCATCTGCATGGACATGGATGGAACTGGAGGACATTTGATCAGTGAAATAAACCCGACACAGAAGCACAAGTACTGCAGTGGAACCTAAAAAATATTGATTGTGTGGAAGCTGAATGTAAAATAGTCACCAGAGACTGGGGACAGTAAGGTATATGATGAGCTGGATTTTGTGGTCGGTGGGTACTAAGTCGCTAAGTGAGGGATTGTATATAGCACGTGCATTACAACACTCAGAACAGTTACCAGTTACTCAGAATAATTATGAGTAAGAAGTTCTGTTTGCGAGGTGACACAGTAGGCTGATTCTAGGTAATAATGGTATGCTGAATATTTCTAACAGTCAGAAGAAAAGTTTTTGATATTTTGTCCAAGAAAAAAAGATGCTTGGTGGGATAGATATATTTAGTCATCACACAGTGTATGTATGCCTGTACCAAAATATCACATGGCAACCCATAAATATGTATAAATGTATTTTTACATATATGAATATAATTTCAATGTAAGAAGTTAACAAGCACTGTTTAAATATTAATAGAAAAGTAAATATAAAGTCATTTAAATACAGTAAAAGAATCTTTCATAAAAATACTATAATTGCCTGTTGACTTTCATGGATATATAAATTTGAAAGGATAGTCTTCCATTTCATACTTAACAGATTGACAAACATTTGTTATCAATGAAAATTACTGATTGTATAGTGTAAAGCTGAGATCTTACAAGCCCTTAGTAAGATGTTAATTGCTACACATTTACAGATCAATAATTTCATAAATTTAGCTAAAGTATGTGTATAAACTAATTCAGTAAGTCTCTTCTCTTCATCTGTCTTTGAGAGAGTATTCCCAGAAATACATTGTATCAAGAACAAATGCATCCATTGGAATCTTGATATTGAAAAACCACATAATGCTCATCATTACTCATCATTATCATATAGCCTAAGATGTACAATGGAAAAAAAATAAACGGCATCAAAACACACTTAGAAAAGAGAAAATAGTTGTGATTTTCTTTAGCATTACAAGGTAAGTAGTTACTGGCTACAGCAATGAATTATGCATCTCAAAATAACTAGAAAAGTATGAAAATGCCAATGCATTAGATGATTAATATTTGGAAAGATGAAAGCCCTTGTTACTCTGAGTTTTTTCATTATACCTTAAATGTATATATGGAATTATCACCATGTGCCCAACAAAGATATGAAAATATTAGGTCTTCCAAAATTGTTTAATATGTGTAATGACCATGAATAGGATTAGTATCTGTATTCTTTTAAAAAAGGACTCAAGAGAGTTGCCTTCCTCTTTCTACTAGATGAAGACAAAAGAATTGCCATCAGTGAGCAAAAATATGATCCCTTGTCTCACACAGAATCTGCAAGCACCTTGAACTTGGATTATTAATCTTCAAAACTGTGAAAAGTTAAGTCCTCATTGTTTAAAAACCATTCAGCTTATGGCATTTTGTCATAGTTGCCTGAATAGAATAAGATAAAATATTAATGTGTTGAATGTTATCATAATGTTAATCATCACTCAAAAAAAATCTTCAGTAAGTTCCTTTGAAGGTAGCAGAAACCATTCAAATATGGCAAAGGTTCTCTGCACAGGTAAGGAAAAAAATATAGGATGAAACTCATCTCAGATGATCTATTATTTAATTTAATAATTTCTTATATTTAATTGTCACTGTTTAATGAATATTGCCACATGTTTTATATGAAAATGAAACATACCTTCTTTGGAGTTCACTATGAATTACTTAAATAATACAAGAATTGTGCATATGAATATTTAACAAATAAGGTACCTCATGATTAGTATAAGTCATCTAATTTCTATGATGTTGAGCGGAGACTATTTTTACTGGAATGTAGATTGAAAGTGTTTAAAACAGCACAGATGTGTTTCTCTTCATGTTTAAAGATTTCTAATTATGTCACATTCATCTTTTACATAATAAGTAAACACTATGATAGCAAGCAAGGTTGGTGGTGGCATTAATCTGTATTTCAGTAGATACTGACTTCTAGCTTGTACAAATAGTAATACAAACTATTATATATTGTGCATATTCATTGTGTAATGGTTTATTTCTCAAAGGCCAATTCTTTGTCTTAATTCACTTATTTCTACAACATAACAGTTTAAGCTCACATACTTAAAGCCAGAAATTAGTAACAACAATGTTCACAAACATTTAGTTATTTAAAATTTCCATAATAACTTACTTTGTAAGTCAATTCTAGAAATGAGGCCTTCTGACTTTCTATATTTATTTCATTGCTATTCTATTTTTCTGAATGTGTTCAAATAAAAATGTTAGGCTGTAATTTATGAAACAGTATAAGTCTGTAATTAATTAACCTA
>PVJX010032293.1:0-20535 GCA_004027295.1 Dolichotis patagonum | reverse complement strand
TCTTGATATCATTTGGGCTGTCCCCTTCTTTTTCATTTATCCCTATTAACCTTATGTTATTTTTCTTTGCATCATCTTGCAGGTGTTGAATTGTTATTTCCTGATTCTTTGTTATTTTTAAAAGATCTTGTCTTTCCTGCTCACTGGCTGCAATCTTATCTTCGAGGTCTGAAATTCTATCTTCACTTTCATTGAGGCGTTTTTTACAGCTTTCAATAGAATTTTTCATTTCCTGTATATCTCTTTGAATCTGCTTTATGCATTGTTTGTTTCTTATATTGTTCTTCCAGGGATTCTATCTGTTTGCTTTGTTCCTCTAATTTTTTATCTGTGTTTTCACTAGATGTGTTCACTATTTCTTTCACTATTTTTATCAATTCTTCTTTTACCTGGGGAAGTATTTCTGATTTGAATTTCTCCATAGCTTTCCCTATTTGCATATTTATTTCATTTGATATCATTTCAGACATTTCAGGTGTATGGTTTCTTTTTTTTTCTATGTACACGGCTTCTAAGCTTTCTTGGGGAGGGCTAGGGCTTTGAGCCTGCCTTTTGGTCTTTCCTTCTGTTATTTTTCTATATTTCCTTACTTTGAGCGGTGTTCCAAAGCTTTCTCTGCATGTGTGGCGAATTACCTCTTACACCCTCAGTTCCTGGAGGGGCAGTGGCTCCCCCACAGACTCTTGGCTTCCTCACAGGGTCCTAACTCCCCTCTGTGGGCTCCTGGCTCCCTAAGTGGTAAAGCGAATGCTGGGTGTGGCCACCCCGGAGCCTGTGGAATCTCAGGCAGTCCAGGCCACCATGCTTTGTCCCATGCAGGTCTCCAGGAGGTTCCCTGCGAGTGAAGGGTGGGCCTACAGGTCCCAAAGAGTTAGGCCAAAATGCTGGTTTCTCCAAAGTTCCCAGTCCCAAACAGACCTGGCCAAGATGCCAGTCTCTACAATATCCCCAATCCAAACAGCCCGGGCCACTCTGCGGGTCTGAGAGGTTCGGGTCCCAAAGAAACAGGCCACGATGCTGGTCTCTGGGAGACTTCCTGGGGGTGAAGGGCGGGGCCACGGGCCCAAACAGATCTGGCCCAGATGCCGGTCTCCAGGCAGTTCCCTGCGGATGAAGGGCGGGCCTACCAGCCCCAAACAGTCGCGCTGAGATGCAGGTCTGCGCAGACTTTCAATCCAAACAGCCCGGGCTACTCTGCGGGTCCCAGAGGTTCGGGTCCCAAAGAGACAGGTCGCGATACTCGTCTCTGGGAGACTTCCTGGGGGTGAAGGGCCTAAATTTGTACTTTTTCTAATGCATCATTCTTCCTGTACTTCAAAGCAACCTAAAGCTCAGGGTGTCTTAGTCTAGTGTGCACTCACACTATTCCCTGTCTGTAAAACATTGTCCTACATATTCTCTCACCTTAGGTTACAGTAAACTATTACAATTTGTCCTAATTTTGAAATCTCAGAATTAAACCAGATCCTTGCTCCCCTGTAATCAGTAACAAAATCATGATTTTAACCTCCCACATATCTTTTAACCAGACTTTTACCAGTACAAATCTCTCAGCAATTTAAGGATGTTATTCCATGGTCTTATGGCCTTACTGTGCAGAGAAGTCCACAGAAATATGAACTGTCATTTCCCATTGACTATGGTGTGTTGTTTTCCTCTGGATGTGTTCAAGATTTTCTTTTTTACTTTTGGTTTTTAGTAACTTCCTGATGATATGCCTGATTGTGAATTCTTTGCGCTTGCCTGATTTGGAGTTTATCTGAGCCTTTTGGGTTTGTTTCTATCTTTTATAAATTAGGGAAGTTTTCTGAAATTATTTATTTATTTTTGCCTAATTTTTTTCTTTTATTAATTTTGGAAGTGCATCATTCATATGTTAGACATTTTCAATTTTCCCATGGTCCTGATGTTTTATTCATTTTGTCTTGACTTTTTCTTTAGAATGAATGATTTCTATTGGTATCTCCAAATTTATTAATTTTTTCTTTCTACCATCTTGCATTATAATTTTATCATTGAGTAATAAATTAGTACAAATTTAGGTGCTTAAAACCACACACATGTATTCTCACGGTTACCATGGGTCAGTAGTCCAGACAGGGTCTCACAAGACTGCAGATGAGCTGTCAACTGGGCTGCACTCTTATCTGGATGCTCTACTTGAGAAGAATCCACTTCTAAGTTTACTCAAGTTGTTGGTAGGAATTGTTCCCATGGCTTTAGGAGAAAGGCTTTCACTTCCTACTGACTGTTGCTAGTAGCCATCTTCAGATTCTGGGGGTATTTCACAGCTCTCTGTCCCACAGAAACTTGCTTCTTCAAAGTTGGAAGAGTGTATTTCTCTTCATGAAAATTTGAATTCCTTTTTTAAAGCTTTTATCTGATTAAATTAGGTCCACCAAGGACTTTCTCTTTTTAAATTTAGGATTTTAATTACAACTCTAAAATCTTACCTTTGCCAGCTGCCCTGAAGTATGTTCTTCAAATATGAGAATGCCAATAGTTAGGTCACTTTGGAGTTGGCATGAGTTTGTCTTTTCCTTGAAATTAAGCAATGTCATTTTTATTATTTCTATGGTGCCAGGAATCGAACCTGCAGCTTTTGCAATTAACTACATCTTCAGCTCTTCTGTTTTAGTTTTTTGAGACAGAGTCTTATAAAGTTGTCCAGGCTGAGCTTGAACTTGATCTTCGGTCACTCAGAGTGCTGGAAGTAACATTTTTTTCCCTTTAGACTCTTAACTACTAGGCAATTTTGAGTTATGTTTGAGACTCAGGATTCTCTCATGACAGTTCAAAGAGTGCTGATACTATTGATTTAACAGGTAATTAACTGAGATGAAAACAGAAAACTCTCACACCTACTGAGCAGATTTGTTCAGTTCTTTTTTTTCTTTTCAGTTCTTCAAGCTGCATTCAGTTTGCTCCATGCATGTGTGGCTCAGCCAAGCAGTTGGGACAAATTTACATGTATTATGTTCCCATTTTATGACTTTCCCTCTCTAAAATTTTCTCCTCACTTTCTTGCAGCCTTGGTTGTTGCCTGGGTTTTTCCCCTGGTATCTTAACCAGAAAGATGACAGGCCACCCCTGCACTGCCATGACACTCGGCTTCAGGGCAAAGTCACAAAAAATGGAGACTTCATTCTGCAGCTTACTTGTTCAGTTTTGACTCTCTAAAATCTGCCTGCCTTTGTTTAGTTACTAGAGCCCCCAGGTAGTTCTTCTGTTCTATTCAGAATTTATAACTTATTTACAGAAAGATCAATTTGGTAGGCATTTCCACCAGTTTAGCCTTCTGTTTGTTTTAGTTCAGTCACTAGTTGGTAGAAGTGGCATTGTACAGTGCTTCCTTGGTTCATGAATTTAATGCTTTCCTTGATTCTGGTAACAAACCAAATTGGTAGAGAATTGAATCAAATTCAATGATTAGGTTCAATGTTGACCATATGGGGAAATTTGATTCGATTCTTGTCCAATTCAGTTTTTAATCAGAATTGTGAAAAGGAGTAAGTTCATGAATGGAGGCATCATTTTATCTGGTTTGGCTAAATCAAAGCTTTCCTTGAATCTGAGCTGCATATAAATTCATGCATACAGTGTCTAGAATGAATTGCATAACATGAAACATTTCTTTGAAGACCAAACTGTTGGTGGTTTTTGCTCTCATCCAACCTGATCTGAAGTGGAATATTTAAGGTTCTTATGGTGGCATCTCTTGATTCTGTGCAGCTGAAAAAACACTCAACTATTCCCTTAGAAATAGTTTCGTTCTTCCTCAGTTTGTTCAGGCAAGAAACTGTTGTGGGATAGTCAGTGTTTCAAGTGATTCCGCCTCAAACATGTGTTAGAAACTATACGGAGAGTTTATAATTTTTCAATCCTAAAAGGTTGTTCAGCTCTGGATTTCTGGAATTGGTTGTGTCTATGTTTCTTCCCATCCTACTGGGACTTACTGTTGTTAGCAACCTCCTGTGTGGTTCTAAGATATCTTGACCTCTTTGAAACCTTTCCAGGTGTCACTGCCACTTTCTTGATCTCTGCAATACAAGCTACATTGTTTAGTGGAGTTAAGTTCTATGAACTTTAGAAATCCTCCCTGAGACTATGAAATGCCTAACACCCAAGGTAGCACAAACACAATACAAATGTTCCTAAAACCAAGTTAGCTGGGCAAAGCAGGATATGACTTGTGATTCTGAAAAAAGAACATTGTGCTCACTTGTGGGTCTCTGACTAGCTCCAGGTGCAGTCTGAAGCAAAGTGGTTAGTTTTTTTGAGCCTCAGATGTAACCTCTCATTAGAACACAGAAGAATTTGCAATTGTGGATATAAGGAATTCCTTGAAGACCCTCTGGGCCCATTAAAGCATCTGGCTTCAGAGGGTCTGAAAACATACTTCAATATACACAGATATAGCAAAGAGATACTGTTTTCTATAAATATGATATTAGGTTTTAGCCTAAAGCAAATTGTTGCTCATCTTAAAATTTGCATCCAGAGTATGCAGTTACAAATTTAAAAGAAAAAAAAGTTAACAGATACCTGTCTTATGCTTTCAGTTTGTAACCGAATGGTTCTTATTGTTTTTGGTAATACAGTTAAGATTCTGAAAGGGTTGATATTCAAAGAATCCTATATTAGTCTAGTTTTAGACTTGTATGATGCCAAAACCCAGGAGAGCAAAACAATGCTATGGAAATAAAACTTGTGAGAATTTTCAGCTTTTTTTTTTTTAGAACTATAGGGTCTGGGGTCTGCAGACAGGCAAAAAATAGAATAGGGGCCTCATTAGGTCTTTTAGCTAATCCTGACCAGGAGTTTAAAAAAAAAAAAAAAAAAACTTTACCAGAGAAAATCTCCTGGGAAGCAGGTCAAGGGCTAGGGTAGAGAAAGAGAAAAGCCAGATAAAGAAAGGTACTAACTGGCTTTGGGAATTGCACCAAGCAACCAGAAAAAGAGCTGACAGGCAGAACACAGACAGAAAGCCAAGTGCACAAAGTGTTAGTTGCCCCCACCTCCAACAGAATAGAGGAGAAATGAGTCGGGAGGCAGGGGAGAGTTAACTAACTAAAGCAGTATGTACTCACACCTATGCATTAACATATACATATATATGCACGCGTATTCACTTTACAGTCACTATATTAAGTCTAGGCTCACTATACAGTAGATACTCACATGCCCCCTTACTAAGTCTGAGCAAACAGTGAATAAGGTACCCCTCGCCAGGTAGCCACCCACCCTGAAGATAAGGCCATAAAAGTAGGTCAAGGACAAGTAACGAACAGAAAGAAGCTTTACACAGACCTCTGGAAGAAATGGCATTACAGAGAGATGCCTGGAAGCCAATCCAGTTATGGCAAGTTCCAGGTGTGTGTGCAGAAGGTCACTGACCCCCTATAAAAGCAGCTAGGAATAAAGGGCCCATTAGTCCTCCATCTTTCTGGAGCTCCCATCCTGACTCTTTCTTATCGGGGGAGCCTATGTTCTCCTTCCCCCACCTTACTTCTCCTCTTTACAAATAAAGTGTTTCATTTTTATTAAACTTTGTTCCTCTAATTTTTTATTGGACCTGAGTTTACAATCCTGGTGGGCTGCGTGGACAGCAGGGCAGCAGTACTTGCCCCTGAGATGTGACATGTTTGGTTCCCTGACCAGAAGCCAGATGTGACAGAACCTTACAGCTTCACAGTTCATTAGAACTGTGACAAAGACAAATCATGATGCCAAAATCCAGGAGAGCAAGACAACACTGTGGAAATAAAACTATGTATATAGAAACTCAAAAGGTAAGTCTCCTTATCTATAAAATATGTATAACAAATATTACAAACAACACAGGGATGTTTGAAAATAAAACTAATAATAAAAACAAAAAGGACTTGAAAACATGCAAAACAGCACAAATATGAAAGTAGTGGTTGAGAGTAGTAGTCAATCCTTCTTTCCTATTGATGGCTTCCTTACCCAGAAACTGTTTCCCCACACTCCTGAGCCAATGATTCTTATGATTCCACCTTCCCATCCTGGATCCACTGTCCAGGCAATCCTGAGAGTCTTGCAGGGCTATATTAGCTATGCACCTTCACATGACTGTGAGGCGGTTTAAGTTTCCTCTGCTTTGTTTTTGTTGGCTAAGTGGTTTCTAAGTGTCTATGGGCAAAGTGGCTACAGGGATAGTGTACAACTAGCTACACATCAAGGCAGCTCTTCCAAGGGTCTCTCCTTGACACAGTTCATTGCTGGGAATGCAATCACCATGGAAAACTTTAGATAACCTAAAAGGTTACACAGCAAGTGTTAACATGCCTGAGATTAGAGATGTGTGAGGTTTTTTTTCTTTCTTTTTTTTGCGGGGGGGTACCAGGGATCGAACTCATGACCTCACACTTGCCAGGCAAGTGCTTATGCCACTGAGCTAAATCTCTGGCTTCTGTTTTCTTGTTTCTTTTTTTTTTTTTTTTTGGTCTGTATTTGTATGCTTTTGTAATATATAAGAAAAAAATAAGAAAAAGAAACAATTCTGAAACAAACAAATACAGCATCATTCATGCTACAAAGGGCAACAATTTAAAAACTCTAATGTGGAAATTTCTCAAGAGGCAAACTAGAAAATAAGGGCATGTGATTCACCCTAAAAATATGAGTGCAATATCATATTGTATGGCAAATTGTATGACAAATTTTTGTAAGAACTTTAAAAAAAAATGACTTATGTAGTTTAATGTCCTGTCAGATTTTGAATTAAATAAATATATGAAAATAAGAAATATGACACTATATCTACTTTTCCAAATTTTATAAAACTTTGTGGCAATTTGATGAAAAAACAAAAAGTCAAATGTAGCTACTGATGAAAGAAAAATGAAGATGCAGCCTAAGTATAACATGTACTCTGAAGCTAGTCTATAGATCAGATGGGAAAACTTGTGCTGTAATCTAATGGCTTTCTTTTAATCACAAGCAGACAGTAGGTTGCCTTACTAGCCAGAATTTAGAAGTACATTATTCTTGAGAGTACTTCCTAGGATTTCTTTTATTCATTTAAGACCACATCTTTGCATTTAATTCATTCTTGTATTATCCCTGCAGGGCACATCTTTTCTATTTTCATCTAAAATGACAGGAAAATGGAATTATACTACTTGGAAAACAGACATCCTTTGGTATATTTTTTCTCAGTGTTTCTTTGGGCCTAGTTTTTCATTGTGCTTATAGCACCACAGATTTGCAGCTGTTCTTAGAGGGCACAGGCTGTGGAGTCCCTGTCTTGCATTCCTAATATCTAGCATGTGCTTGGTACAGAGCAAATGAATGAATAATGGTGCCCAACACATAATGCTTACTGTATACTGAGTACTAGTATTATTAGCTCATTAAGTCTTCATACCTAAAGGAACAGGAACTATTTTATCTTCATTCTATAGATGAGCAAACTGAAGCACAGAGAGTAAAGCGTGATTCCACAAGCCAGTATCTAGACCTACATGCTTTGGTTCTGGAGTCCAGTTCTTAGCCAGCACATCCTGCTGCCCCACCAATGCTTAAACAGAAAATGCTGCATATGAGGGGGAGCACATATGCACTGGGTCCCACCTCTGAAGATTTCTGCATTTCCATCAGCTGTAGTACATCGTGTGGTTTCTTAGGAGACTTAAACAGGAAAAAAACTAGAGACAGGCACGCAAATGCAGAATGAATGAATCCCTAACCTTAACAACTGCTGTGTTTGTAAGGCTGTTTCTCAAATACCTGTGGGGATTTGTGAGAGCGCCAGCTGTACTGGTGACTATGGAGACTTGCCAGGAGAATATTTTCATCGGTGTCCACCTGGCCAAACCGCAATGTCTCCTGTGTGTCATTACAGATCACAAAATGGCTGAAGACCAACTCTTCTACCTCAGGGCATTTGTTCTGAAAGAGAAAGAATATGAAAGCCAACATGTATCACATTAATTGCAAGATGTTTGGCAGCTGTCTGCCCAGTGGCCATTGTTGTAATACTGAAACTCTAAAGGATCTGTTGTCATTAGCTCTGGTATACAAAGTATTCTGTATTTCCAGGATAAGCACAGAAATTACCTTAAAGAGATCATATATGTTCCAAGAACATGTTTTGATTTACGCAAAATAAATCATACACACAGATGAGTAAAAGAAAAATGAGATCCTCTAAACTTATGTTTCTTAAAATGAATTAACATCCTACAAAGAGTGTTGTATTGAGTAGTGCACAATTGTTGAATAGAGTACTATAGGCTAGAATTACCATGTTCCTGGCCTCCTAAACTTGACAATCAAGACCAATTTACAAAGCCACAGAGTGTGCCCTGCACAAAGTAAAGATCATTTAGGTAATACATCCCAAGATCCCTTAAGGAGGCGGATGCACAAGAGTGTGTGTAAGTCTGTTCAGGGAGCGCTGTAAATAAAACCGTAACATTCTATTGTGAAGAGACTGGACACACCAAACAGATCAACTCTAGAGTCAGTTTAAGCAACTTGCAGTTTTCAACAGAAATAATGTTAGTTGAAAAACTATTTCTAGTATCTGTTTCAGCTAACAGTCATCAATCAGTTAATATCCTTTTACAGTAATATCCTTTATTAATCAGCTAAGACTCCGCACATAAACAGTATGTTCCCCTGTTGATACCTCTTTCTCAGCCAAACGGGGTCTCTACCGGCTGCTGTTTTGTTATAGCAAAACACTAGCAAAGTGATAAGAGTATTTCTGTGTTTATGCTCTTATCACCCTGGTTAAGTTATAGTTTAAGCAATAGGAAATATACTTTTGGTAAACTAAAAGCATAGCTAAATAATTAACTTGAGGATATAAGAAACAATAATAATTAGCTCATTAATTTGCAGATAATAGGAGAAAATATGCAATGGATGATTGTGTAGTTGGCCTCTATTTCCTGGCTATGGGTCTACAGAATGCCAGTGTTACACTCCACTGATAATCATTTTGTTGAGAGGAGGGAGAGTTAAGAAATACAATTCAGGAGCACAACAATTAAGAGGCATGATGCTGATGAGTCTATGAATGAATGAACCTGGAACCTATCTGCAGTGGAAACCAGACCTACAAATTTACCAGGAAACAAAGTCACCTTGGGAAACAGAACCCACTCCTAGTCATGAAAAATTCCCCTAAAGTGGTTGGGCAGTATTGTATGGTTGCAGGTAGTGAAGTTTTCCTGACATGCCTCATTCTTCTAGAGGCTTGAAGACTTCTAAGCCCTCTCTCTATTGTCCATGTATTCTCACTGAAACTCTCACTGTGGAGCTGAATCATGCTTGAAAGCCACAGTCATCACTAAAAAACAAAAACAAAGCAAAGAACCAAAAACAACAAAAATAAAAACAAACAAAAAAACCTCCCCCAAATTTGGCTGAGACCAAAGAACTTATAACCAACTATCTGTTGTCTATCATAATGCTTTCTGCTGGGCTTTTGTGAACATTATGCATGGATTCAATATTGTTTGCTGTTGGGATTTGGATATCTAGTCTTACCCAGGACCTTCCCAAACTTTGGCTGTATCTCAAGTTACTCTCCATTTGCTGATGTTTGTGCAGGACATCCTATTTCTAAAAGTCTCTTCCCTCCTCCTCCTCCATTATCATAGCCTTTTTCAATTTATCCAACATGTCAAGCTACTTTCTGCCTCATCCCATTCCATCTGCTGGGCAGACTTTCCCTCCAACTTTTGCTTGACCAACTTAATTCTGCTTTGCTTTCAGGTTCCGATGGTGAGCCTCAAATGAGCCTTCTAAGATCTTCCTCAGATCATACCAGGCTCTGTTCTCTTATATTTACATGACACTATGTTTCACCTTCGGAGTTCCTGAACTCAAGAGCCTTCATCATTAGACTCTGTGCTGAAAAAAACATGAATCGTATCTGCATCATTCACAACTTTATCTCTAGTACTCAACTCCTGACATACAAGTATTCAGTAAACACTTTGGATGCAAAGATTAAGCAGTTTTTAATTTTTAATGTTATATTATATAACATGTAATATTCAATGTATTAAAAATATAGAAAGTATCGCTTCTCGGCCTTTTGGCTAAGATCAAGTGTAAAAATATAGAAAGTATTCATTTAAAAAATCTCAATGTCACACTTGTCAATAACTTCTATTAACATTTTGATGAATTTTCTTCAAGAAATTTTTTTCTCTTGTGCATGTATTGCCTATCCAATTCTATCTTATCTACAAACCTCTAATCAAACTGAGCAATAGTATATAATTAGTTTTGATGAGATTTTTCCATTTACCATTACATAATCAACATAAACGGTTCTCCTTATAAACATTTCTCTCTCCTCTCCATCTAAGAGTACAAACATGAAGGAAAGGATATGATTCCAATCTCCCACTTAGTTACACATCCTGAGATTAAAACTCAGTTTTCACAATGAATTGGGATCAATCTCAACACAAAGGTTAAGTTACCAGATGGCGCTTGAGTAGAAAAAAATCATATTACTTTCCTCATCTTTAAAAACTGGCCTTTAATAAATGATGAGGGTTTAAGGAAAAAATGTAAATTAAAGAACACAAGGGGCTTGTTTACATTTTTCTAAAGAATACTTAAAGTCCTCAGGGAACTGTTTTTCTACTGCTCCTTCATCTGTGGAGTTCATTATAACTCTAATAAGTTTAAACATTTCTTGGAATGTTTTAAATTTTCTGTATATTATTAAAAGGTTCATACACATTTAATGTGCCATCATATATGCTGAGCCTTAGAATGCACACTAGGATTTATAGTTCAAAGATGGCTTATTTGCCTTTAAGTTTTATGGCATATTGTACAGGCATTTGCAATTAAGCAGAAATACTGTTTTAGTATAAGGGAATATATGTGAATTTAACCTTGATTTACACAAAAGCCTTTAAATACTATTCTATACAAAACTACAAATGTGGCACAGGAATATAAAACAAACTGAAAGTCGTATTTTGGGCCCTTAATCTGATTTCATATAATAGTTATTATTGATAAAAAAGAAAAGAAAACCTAAAGCCAGAGAAATCAGACACAGATGAAGGGTTCTGTTAATACTGGACTCATGACCTACAGGTGAAAGGCCAAACTGCCTCATGCTTCAACAGTCTGGTCCATCTATACTAGGTAAAAATGACTAGTTCCTAATATGAATCTGATCAAAGGTATGTGGAGAATGCAAATCACTTATCTTGCTTATGAAATTCATTCTTGACAAAAATTATATTGTATTTAAGCATTATACACACAATAAAATCCAAATGTGGGAAACTAAACTCCCTAAAGAGGATAAACCACGTTCATAGTGTGTTGGAAACAATGAACTTAATAAACCTCTACCAGCACATTTCAATGTCAAATGTTCTATAATTTCAAAGTAGTTTTGTATTTACTTTATAATACACAGGGTTAGTTGCCTACCACATTAAAACTTGGTGGCAAGTACATTTGACATGGGAGGAAACAAGAAAATTACAGCAACAATTACAGAAGTATATCCTCTTGTGGCTCATGTTAACATTGCCAAATCCCTTTATAAATCAGAACCAACTATTCATAGAATGTACCTGTCAGCAATATGCTACGTGACATATGGCTCTACTTAATCAAATATACAATTCCTTAAAAAAAAAGAAAAACTCAGAATATTCCTTCAAGGCACTGTGTTAGCCAGTCAGTCATTCACACTCTGATGTGGTTTAAAATATTTAAATATTTATGTACCATATTTTATTTATATGTATAGCTGTGTCTAAGAGAATAGTTTTACCCAGAGAGGAAACTGATATTTTTGAAGGCCATTTCACAGTAGTTGCTACACATGAGTCCTCTTATAATGGCTCTGATAGCAAGACAAAAATATCCTTGGTTTAAATGCACTATCAATGACTCTTTTATATTTTCTAGGTTTGTTTTTTATTAAATGCATTGTTCAAAATATGACCAAAAAAACCTCCCAGAAATTGGAGCCATGGAAGTTTTTTTCACATTGCTATTTGAACCAGCTGCAAAGATTTAGATCACACTAGCTCTTAATTTACGCATGTCCTTTGCAACAAGAAAACCATGGAATGCCCTTAAAAAAGATTTTTAAAATATAAAACAGATGTGTTATCTTCTTTCCCTTTGCTATTGTAGTACCATGTTAGGTAATTAATTCCTTAGTCTTGTATAGGTCTTCATGCATACAAAGAAAACATTAAATTTTATATCCATAAAGTTTAGTTCTACAAAAATTCTTAAGTTAGAGAACTAAAAATTCTTTTTAGAAGTATTTATTTTATAAACAATTATTTCCATAAAAATTCTTGTTATTCTCATAAAAATTTCTCCTCCTCAATTTTTTACTTATTTCTATAAAAATTCTTAAGCTAGAAAACTAAAGCTCCTCCCCTCTCCTTTGGTGTCTCTGTCTTAGACAGAGGTCAGTATAGTAGGCAGGACCATTCCTTCTGTGGATCCAGTGCCACACAAGAGTACATTAAAATAAACACAGTATGGGGAAGTATTTCAGCTTAAATGGCAACCAAACATGATAGAAAGGCAATATAACATTGAAAGTCAGAAGTATGGAGGTAAAAATGATTTGTTGTTAAACTGCTGAACATATCATCATCCAGACATTCTATGAAATTACTTCCATGATAGTAAACATAGACAGTTTTCTAATCCCTTTTACACTTTTGTAGTACTAGGGTGGAACCCAGAGTCTCTGCACTGAACTACATCCTCAATACCTCCATTTTCTTCAGTTGTTTTGTGTTGTTTTGGTATTGGAGATATACTAAGCTACATTTCCATCCCTTTTTAGTACATAATGTTTATATTCCTTGTGGTGAATTGGTACATGTAGATAATACATCTTAATTCCTTCTTCTGATCCCCTTTCCCTTCCCTTTTTTTCCCTTCTGTCCATCTCTTGATCCCTTTCCCTTTTTTTGGTACCAGGAATCAAACTCAGGGCCTTGCTCTTGCCAGGCAGGCACTGTGCTGCTGAGCTACATCCCTGCCTCTCCAACCCCTTTTTAAAACATGGTCTAAGTTGTTACGTTGCCCTTGACTTTGTATTCCTCCTGCCTCAGCCTGGCAGAGTGCTGGGATTACAGCCGTGTGCCACCATGCCTAGTTGGGTTTCCCATTTTAAATGTGCCATCTAGCATAGACTTTTACTTCATTCCCTTTTAATACGGATAATTTCTGATAAAATCTGCAACTAAAAATTATTAGTCAAGAATCCCTAACCTAATAATCTGTATCTAGTACTTTTTAGCAAATCAAAATTGTAGAATGATGGTAAATGAAAAGACTAGGACTATATTGTGCTCAAAGATTCCATCTCCTTGCTTTTTTGTTTGAGAAGCTGGAATGCTTATTATCAGAAGGGATTACAGGATCTTCATTTCTGTGATGGATACTCATTCATAGCTAAGTTGACACTTTAGCAAGCCAAAGCCATATTACTTAGAAAAAATTTCCAGAAGTATGTGACTTTTCACATAGGTTTAGTAGACTAGTCATAAAAATGTGGGTATGGTCTCTGATGCATGTATAGAGAACCCATATTCTCTGAAGTTTAACAAAGACAACATGCATCACTTTCCCCATACAGAGGCCTTGAATATTATGTTGCCGATCAAATTTTTCATTCTCTCACATTTTTGTGCTTAATGTATGATTAGAAGTGATAACACATAGTATCTAATAAAATGTTCTCCACAGCCAACTGTACAGGGTCGTAGAATGTGCATACCTGCTGCCAAGCTTGTACTGCAGTGTTCAGAGAATGAACCACGTGTTGTCCAAAGTTTGCAGACACAGAATCCACTCTCATGGTGCACTCAAGCAGCTTTCCCCCAACACTGCTGGAAACTGCAATCTGTCCTGAGATGCTGAAGGGTTTTACCACACTTTGCATTGTAACATTTCTGCATTCTAAAAGCTTACAGTCAGTGTGGGCTGAGAATCGGATTTCCTGGCAGACAGAACCATTATTCCACTGTCGAAGATACATGTGTGGTTCTCTGAAGGAAATAATCATGTATTCTAGTTCAGACGGTACATTTCTGTCAGAAATGAATGGCTGTAGGTACTGTGGTGAAGCTGTTAAGAAAACATGCAAAACAGCAATTAAGGTAAGACAAAACTTTATGGAAATAAAGAGTGAGAGTACATTTAAAAATTATTCACTTTTGGGGGTTTTTTGCTTTGGTTTTTAGATACTGTCTCATTATTGTAGTTCAGAATGGCCTTGAATTCATCATATAGTCCAGGATGGCTTGAAATTCATGGTGATCCTCTGGCCTCAGCTTCCCAAGTGCTAGGATTACAGGTGTGCACCATGGGTGGCTTTTTTTTTTTTTTTTTTTTTTTGAGACAGGATCTTGCTATGTAGTTCAGGCTGGTCACTTTTTGGTTGCTGAATTTGTATTTAATGAATTCAAACATTCTCTTAAACATACTAAAATTCAAAGGTTACTTTCAATTTACAGAAAAAATTTGATCACAGAAGATAAATACAACAGGCAAGTATCTAAATCTCTGTACCAATTGTATCTCAAAAAATAAGTATTACTCAAAGAGATTTAGAAAAAACAGTAAGTTTAATAGCAGTTATGTTTGGTTTTAGTCTGAAATTTTCTCCTTCTTCTATTATATGCAGGTTGAAGATCTAATATCTAAATCAAAATGTAATAGCTAGGAAAGATTTCATACAGAATATGAAACTTTAGAAATAACTGTTCTTAAGATTAGTAAATTTATAAAAAGCTACTTCTGATGTGTGAACAAATTTAATCATCTTCTTTCTAAACTTGTAAAAATCTCTTCTCTTTACAAGGTACTCACGCTTTTGAAATCAGGTAATATTAAGCACTTTGAAAATCTATTTGCCCCTAATGCAATGAGTCAGGAAACAGAACAAAACTAGATCTACTTCTTTGAAAAAGATCATAATTGGAATAATAGTAAAATTTGTAATTTTTGTAGCTTCCTTTAAATTCTCATTAGGAGTAATGTCAAAACATGTCAGCTCAATATCATTGGTAACTTCTACATACCTATGTTAGTTCAAAAGGAAACAGTACATCTGTTGAACCAGATCAAATTCAGAATAAGTTTACTGTTCACTTCATATTTTCTGAAAATAAATCAGCTGGGTAAAAACTGATGAGTTGTATCTTGAGAACACTCAAGAAAAAACAACAAGTATTCAGTGAGTGTTATCCTGATGTCAAGTAGAGAGTACCTGTGCCTAGTTGGTCAAGGTGATGACAGAGATGGAACTCCAGGTGAGCGAACTGGAAGGACATGCAAAGAGATGGGACAAACCACGGCGTAAAACAGGAGTCAACTCTGGTACAGGCAGCCAGGGCTGTTGGAGTTATAAGTGGATCACACGTGCTTTGAGAACCAGATTCACTTGCAGAGCTATGAAAAATGAAAGAAGTTGAATAACCTAAATTTCCAAATACTATATATGTGCAATGTCTTTCTACAAGAATTTTTAAAATACCCCCAAATTCTACAGTCAAATGTTATCATCAAATTTTCTGTATTTACTTACATAAACTAGTTTTAAAAAGATAAGTTCTTGTTGCATATTCTATATGGATTGTTAGCAGAAAGCTTTTAAAGCATTCCTCAATCTCCAGGTCATGCTGACCTACGTTAAACCCAATTTTTTTCATATATATCTCAGCTCAGCACACCATGCCCAGCTTCCATCTTTCAATTCAGGGAACCAAGAACCTGTGGGGGAGTCAGGACCGCATGAGGTGAGTCTCAGTGCTCCAGCACTGGCCTGGGGAGGGTTTGAGGCCAGTGCTCCCAGCGGTTGAGTTCCCATCCTGCTCCCTAGGACACTGGACTGGGCCCTCCAGGTTTCATGGGCCTTAGTGCACAATGCCCAGCAGCCCTCTTTCAGTCCAGAAGGCCGAGAAGGCACAGTGGGACTCTTAGCCCTCTGGCACTGGCCTGGGGAGAGTTTGAGACCAGTGCTCACAGCAGCTGAGTTCCCGCCCAACTCCCTGAAACACTGGACTGGGCTCAGGAGGTCCTGCAGGCCTGACTGGGCCAAACTCAGTGACATTCATTCAGTCCCAGGAGCTGAGGGCGCAGGAGGTGATTCACAACACACCTAGGGGAAGCTTTGGAACACGGCTCAAAGCAAGGAAATATAGGAAAATGACAAAACGAAAGACCAAAGGGCAATCTCAAATCTCCAGCCCATCCCAAGAAAGCCTAGGAGCCATGTACATAGAAGAAAATAGAAGCCATACACTTGACATGACTGAAATGATATCAACTGAAATAAAGAAGCAACTTGGGGAAGCTTTGGAGAAACTCAAATCAGAAATAATTTCCCAGGTAAAAGAAGAAATGATAAAAGTAGTGAAAGAAATAGTGAACACATCTAATGAAGACACAGCTAAAAAATCAGAGGAACGATGCAAACAGATAGAATCCCTGAATGAACACTGCAAGAAACAAACAGAATGCATGAAGCAGATTCAAAGAGATATACAGGAAATCAAAAATTCTATTGAAAGTTGCCAAAACAGCCTCAACAAAAGTGAATATAGAATTTCAGACCTTGAAGATAAGATTGCAGCTAGTGAACAGGAAAGGAAAGATCTTTTAAAAATAACAAGGAATCAGGAAATAACAATTCAACAGCTGCAAGATGATACAAAGAAAAACAACATAAGATTAATAGGGATAAATGAAAAAGAAGGGGACAGCCCAAATGATATCAAGAGGCTATTTACAGAAGTAATAGCTGAAAATTTCCCAAACATGAGAATGGAAACTGACATTTGGATAAGTGAAGCATATAGAACTCCAAATAGCCATAACCAAAATAAAACTACACCCAGACGTGTAATAATCACCATCTCAGAAATCCAACATAAGAACAGAATACTAAAAGCTGTTTGAGAGGAAAGACAGATCACCCATATATATCTCATAAAACTTATCGACAATTTGTTCTCAGTTTAAGGCCTAAACAAGTCAAGTATGACTCTGGTGCTCAAAGAACGCAAGACAATGTCTGAATTTACTAAATACAAATTCAGCAAACAAAAAGTGACCAGCCTTGACTATGTAGTGAGTTCAAGGCCAGCCTGAACTACATGGCAAGATCCTGTCTCAAAAAAAAAAAAAAAAAAAAAAGCCACCCATGGTGCACACCTGTAATCCTAGCACTTGGGAAGCTGAGGCTGGAGGATCACCATGAATTTCAAGCCATCCTGAACTATATAATGAATTCAAGGCCGTTCTGAACTACATAGTGAAACCTTATCTAAAAAATAAAGTAGAAAACCCCAAAAAGTGAGTAATTTGTAAATGTACTCTTACTCTTTATTTCCATAAAGTTTTGTCTCATCTTAATTAACATTTCACTTTTATTTCAGTTCTTCAGATTGTCCATACCCACACTGACACATGGATCGGTCAATATGCTATTGCTGAATATTGTAGTAGCTGCCATAAAAGTTATGACTATGTCCATAAAGGAGAGTTTTATGTACAATTACACTACATAATTTCTCTCTTTACTTCTCACCCTCTTAAAACCAATTTATACAAGCCAAGTCTGATTAAAAAAAGAATAATGAAGGCATTCACAAGAGGGAAGCCTTCTGTACATGGTGGAGGCTGATGTGTGCAGGAGACATGGCTACTTGGCTGCACTGGTACTCGTAGAGGCAAAAAACCTGGGGGATTAATTCTTCATTCTTCCTAAATTAAATGCAAAAGCAATGCTTAGAGAAAACATTTTAAAGTGTAGTGCGGTGGCACATGCCTATAACCTCAGGTAGGAAGATCACAAATTGGAGGCCAACTTGGCCCACTTAGTGAGATACTGTCTCAAAATGAAATTTAGGAAAGTATAGGGATATAACTCAGTGGTAGTACTTAGCTAGCACATGCAAGTTCCTGGGCTTAATATCTAGTACACCCCCAAAGTATATAAAGTATATATAACAACTCCTTCATCATAAAACTATACTCAAGTGGTCACCAATACTTTTTAACCATCTTAACTCCTGTGTAAAGTGGTTCCTACGTTAATCTAGGATATTAAAACATTTAGGCTTATTAAAACATTTAGGCTTCTATTTAAAAATTAGAATCAGATGAAAATTAAATATTTCTTAAAAGATTAAGATCATATATGTAATGTAAAATACAGTATATTTTGAGCAAGTGCATTTATAATTGATACTCAATTCTATCATAACCATACACTACAAAAGAAGTAACAAAGAGACATAAGTGTAATAAAACTAAACAGTCATAAATATGAACAATGATCTTGCTAGAAACTTATAATAGCTTTTTTTTTTAAAAAAAAATGGCACTAGGGATAGCTCTCTGAGGGACTCCAACACTGAGATACAGTTCTAGCCCTTTTTATTTTACTTTTGAGACAGGGTGTTACTAAGACGCGTAGGTTGGCCTTGAACGCATGATCTTCCTGCCTCAGTCTCCTGAAAAACTGGGACTACAGGTGTGTGCCACGATGCTGGATTTTTAATTCCTTTAATAGGTACAACAATGGACTTTGACCTAATTCAGTTATCAAAAGGAAAAAAAGTACAGAAAAAGAAAAGAAAAGAAAAGAAAACCAAACCAAACCAAACCAAACCAAACCAAACCAAACCAAACCAAACCAAAAACCACAACCTATTATAGATATTTTAATACTTATCCCTTTTGCAAAAGATTTACAACACAGGTCAAATTCCTTGGCAGTATTCACAAAATTTTCCATTGCTGCACACTTTTAAAATTATTAGGAAATGGCTCTTAGAGGCAAAACCTCAGTAATAGCTCTAGATTCAGTAGTTTGTTCAACCATTTGTAAATTCAATTGTAAACTTTTTGAGTACCAAAAACATTTTAAACAGTGGAAAGTATGCAGGAATTCACATATCTATACCTTCTATTTATCCTGTCTCAAAGTAACACCTGTCCTTGGTAATCTACACACAGGCATCAATTCTTTGAGCCAGGACTAGCCAGGATAGCTAGACTTAAGTCAGAAAGCCTGACTTAATGGCTTTGTGGGATGCAAGCATGGTCCTCAAAGATTTGCCCTGCGTATCATTCTGGGGTGAACTATGACAAATTATAATCTGACTTGACTGATGAGGTCTTAAGTTGCTCTCTGGATCCTTCTGTGGCAATAAAGGCTTTATAACAGCATACAGATTAAGCAGAGTGTGAGCATACAGATTAAGCAGAGTGTGACTAGGGTGTGAAAATATTGACTAAAATGTTTGCTATGATATTTAATATGGAGCATCTTATTTCATCTGGTTAAACTCAGTTTTCTTATTTTTAAAATGAGTAGTTATACCTACTTTTTGAATATTAAATGAGACACTTGCATACAAACTACTTTAGCACAATGTCTGGCATTTGAAAATAGAAAAAAAAATCCTCTTTTCTTGCCTTGATAAAACAAGATACTATATATCTACTAGTTACTTAGTCTAAAGTGAATTGTTGGAGATTATCTTTAGTGCCCCGAGAAAAACTTTACTGGCTTTCAGAAAGCTCAGTGGATACTGGATTTCAACACTGGTTCACACGAACTTTCTTTTGCCTACTGCACAGACACTGCTATAAATCCCAGGAGAGTGCTGAGTGGATAAGAGGACATGGGAGGATGGATGTGTCTGTCCGACCAAGTTCTCCACTCCTTACAGTTGTGGGTTTTTAAATGCCTTAACCCAAACCCCAAATAACAAGTATATCTTTGTTATAACCCAGTAAACACAAATAAAATGGAATGGTTTGTGAAAATATGACACCCACTGATATTTTTGTGTTAAAATGTACATAACATGAAATCTATCATTTTAACCACTTTAAATTATAGAGCTCAGGTATTATATATATTCACACTTTTGGGCAACTTTCATCATTATCTGTCTCTAGAACTTTATTTTCCCAAAATGAAATACCATATCCATTAAACAATAACTTTCCATTCTTCCTTTTTTCTAGCCCCTGGCAACACTACTACAATTTTTTGCCTCTATGAATTTGACTATTTTTTTCAATATCTCACATAAGTGGTATCACACAATATTTGTCTTTTTCATGATGGTATCCTATCTTATTGCATTTTATTTAAGAAATTAGTTGCAACTTGCTAAAGTATTTCATGATCCACTAAGGAGTTGCAATCTATAGTTTGGGAAACAGCCTTAAATAGTCACCCTTGAATAAAGAATTTCTTTAACTTAAAAGAGAGTGAAAGTGCTTCACCCCCAGGAAGTCTCCCAGAAAGCAGCATCTCGGGCTATCTCTTTGGGACCCGAAAGTCTCGGACCCGTAGAGTGGCCTGGGCTGTTTGGATCGAAAGTCTGCGCAGACCTGCATCTTGGAGCGACTCTTTGGGACTGGTAAGCACGCCCTTCATCCGCAGGGAACTGCCTGGAGATCGGCATCTGGGCCGGGTCTGTTTGGGCCCGTAGCCCCACCCTTCACCCC
>PVJX010032292.1:0-20549 GCA_004027295.1 Dolichotis patagonum | reverse complement strand
CTTTACCTTAAAATCAGGCACAAGACAAGGATGTCCATTATCACCACTGCTATTCAACATAGTACTGGAAATACTAGCCAGAGCAATAAGACAGGAAAGAGAAATAAAAGGAGTAAAGATAGGAAAAGAGGAAGTTAAATTATCATTATTTGCAGATGATATGATACTTTACATAGAAGACCCCCAAAACTCTATTGAAGACTCCTAGATATAATAAATAAATTCAGCAAGGTAGCCGGATACAAAGTCAATACTCAAAAATCAATAGCATTTCTAGACACTAACAACAAAAGTACTGAGAGAGAAATAAGAGAAACTACACTCTTTACACTAGCATCCAAAAAAAATGAAATACTTAGGAATTAATCTCATGAAAGAAGTAAAAGAGCTATACAGTGAAAATTATAATACCCTGAAAAAGGAAATCAAAGAGGACCTCAGAAAATGAAAAGACATCCCCTGTTCATGGATAGGAAGAACAAACTTTGTGAAAATGGCCATTCTCCCAAAATTACTATACAGATTAAATGCAATCCCAATCAAAATACCACTAACATACCCCATAGATCTAGAGAAATCACTCCTAAAATTCATCTGGAAACAGAAGAGACCTAGAATAGAAAAGGCAATTCTAAGCAACAAAGGCAAGGCAGGAGGCATCACAATCCCCAACTTGAAATTATACTACAAAGCTACAGTAGTAAAGTCCATATGGTACTGGAATAGATACAGACCGGAGGATCAGTGGAATAGATTGGAAGATACAACCACAACCACAAACTCACTCAACCACCTTATCTTTGATAAAGAGGCCAAACATGCTCACTGGAAGAATGACAGTCTCTTCAACAAATGGTGATGGAAAAATTGGCTGTCCGTATGCAGAAGACTAAAACTAGACCCATGTCTATCACCATACACTAAACTAAAATCTAAATGGATCAAAGATCTAAATATTAAAACAGAAACACTAATACTTCTGGAATACAAAGTAGGTAAAAATCTCAAAGATATAGGCGTAGGAAGAGAATTCATGAACAAGAACCAAACTACATGGGAAATACTTCCCAGAATCAATAACTGGGACCACATCTTATTAAAGAGTTTCTGCATGTCAAAAGAGATTTCCAGCAGAGTCAAAAGAAAACCCACAAATTGGGAGAAAATCTTCATGGACATTTCCTCAGACAAAGGACTTCTGTCTAGAACTTTAAAGAATTTTAAAAAACCAGACCCTCGAAATTCAAAGACCCAACCCAAAAATGGGCATCTGAGATGAATATACAGTTCTCAGATGAAGAAATACAAATGGCAAATAAATACATGAAGAAATGTTCATCATCATTAGTCATGAGAGAAATGCAAATTAAAACCACACTGAGATTCCATCTCATTGCAGAAAGAATGGCCAGGATAGAAAAGACTACCAACAACAAGTGTTGGAGAGGCTGTGGGGAAAAAGGAACTCTTCCACACTGTTGGTGGGAGTGTAGACTTGTGCAAGCACTGTGGAGGTCAGTCTGAAGATTCCTCAAAAAGCTCGGTTTGGAAGTCCCATTTGACCCAGCTATTCTGCTTCTAGGCATATTTCCAGAAGAACTGAAAACATCATACCACAGTGATATATGTGCACCCATGTTTATAGCAGCACAATTTGTAATAGCCAGATCTTGGAAGCAACCTAAGTGCCCATCAACTGAGGAATGGATAAAAAAGTTGGGGCATTTTTATACAATGGAGTACTACTCAGCTATAAAGAATGATCACATTGAGATATTTATAAATAAATGGACACAACTTGAGACCATTCTCTTAAGTGAAATAAACCAAACTCACAAACATAAATACCATATAGTCTCCCTAGTATGAGAGTTGATAAGAGTATATAAGACTTTATGGTAAGCATGAGTCCCCATCTCATAGCTTTGCAGACTTTCAATGTTTTCAATCATCAGTTGGAATGGTTTTATTCTGTTTTGTCTGACTATATCATGCATGATGATATGAACAGCTGTTTTGAAGAAAACAAAACATTATGACAGCTATTGCTGATTTAATATCATCCTTCTTAGAAGTCCTACCATTCTTCTATTGTTCTACTACCATTGATTCTATCTATCACATTGTGTCTTATTGGGATTTGAATATGTGTGATAGTTTAAACAAAATTTTTCTATTGAAAATGAGATATTATAGTACCCATTGATCATTTTCTGTTATTTGGTTCAGAAAGCCCTGTAATTCTTTCACTCTATGCATGGCTTTATACTATTTTGTTATTTTGATATTGTTGTATTTGAAACTATGCTCAACTATAGCAGAATAAGTGATATCATGATAGCTACTGTTGATGTCCGGTTGTCTTAATGTAAAGTACTGTGTTGCCTATGTTGTCCTATTCTGATCTGCTCTGTACTGCCCTCTTTTGTTTTATTCTCTTTAAAATAAAAAAATTAAAAAAATTTTAAAAAAAGAAACTGGGAAGGTAGGATCTTAGAACAGACACAAAACCCGAGTACTAGCTACACACAGAAGACATCTCTGAATAACAGATATTTCCTAGACAAACCTCAATATGAGTGATAAAGCTATATACCATATGAACTTTACAAATATCAACACAGAAAACAAAATAAAATTTAAAAAATAGAACATGACAAGACACAGAAGTAAACTATAATCCCAGACCTCCAGTCCATCCAGCATAATTCCAGTGGACAAGACAGTGAAATTCAGAGAATTATCCACATACATTTTTTTGAAATGATAGCAGCAGATGCACAAATAAATAAGATGAATGAGGCTATAGAGAAAATCAAATTAAATGTAGTCTCTCAGATAAAAAAAAGAAATGATCAAAATGAAAGACTTGCTCAATGTGTTTAGAGTAGACACAGATTAAACAAATTCAGGAGCTTAGGAAAATGATGGAAACTGTGAAACAGACTCAAACAGATATACAGGAGATTAAAAATTCCAATCAAAGTATATGCAGCTTTTGTAGTCAGGGGTTGTGAGGAGCATAACTACAATCAGGACACAGAATTTATATTATTTTATGATGGTCACCTAGAGATAAACACAAGAAAGTGCAGGAAATCTGTTCACAATACTCAAGACCCAGAATATTCAGCCACAGCAATGTCTCGCATAAGTCCAGATGAAGACCTAGAGCCCATGACAATGCCTCCCACAAGTCCAACTAGAGGTCTAGAGCCCACAAGAAGGACTCACGCCAGTCTGTTTTACATATCTGCACTGGAAAGGTCCAAGGGTCAGTTGTGGAAGCTAGAAAGTCTATGCCAGCAGGGTGAAGGAGCTGTGTACATAGGTTGAGGGTTCTAAACTGGAGCCGAGAAGTCATGCTCAAAATAAGGATCAGTGCTTCCCTGAAAAGTACTGCCACCCTCTTCAGCGACAAGGAGGTCCCGAGCTCCTCTGACAATGAGAACAGTCAAGCACATGCCAGAAGCCAGTGTGGCAAGTTTCTCCTGCAGATTAAACAGCACACATCTTCCTCTCTGGAGCCAAGAAGCAATGCTCAATGTAAGAAGCAAAGGTCTCCCAAAGTGAACCACAGCCACCCTCACCAACAAGGTCCTGAGCTCCTCCAATGATAATGGCTGAATTCATATCAGGAAAGCTAGCCATGATGTGTTCCTCCAGGAGAACCAATGGCTCGAAGCAGCAACACTTAGGAGAACCCACAATGCCTCACTCCTCTTCTCCACATCTCTATTTATGCTGGCAAATTTCCTCAGGTGGAACATCTATACTCAGCACTATGCTGATTTAATTGAGCTGGCGTTAAGTTGAACACCAGTTTTTAATCTATAACAGCACCAATTTGACCCAAGGTGAGGACAGAATATCAGATCTAGAAGACAGGATTGCAGTTAGTGATTATGAAGAAAAAGATGTCTTAAAAATAGCAAGGGCCATGAAAATCACTCTAACAGCTGCAAGATGATGCAAAGAACAACATGACTGAACAGAGTCAATGAGAAAGCAAGACAGTGCAAATGTCATAAAAAGATGTGTGTGCAGAAGTAATGCCAAAAAATTTATCAAATATGGAAAATGAATTGGACATACAAATATGTGAGGAATATAGAATTCCAATTTAGCAATGATGAAAACAAATCTACACAAAGATAAGTAACAAACAGTAAGACTGGGTGTGGTGACACACACCTGTAATCCCAGGACTCAGGAGACTGAGGCAGAAGGATTGGTGTGAGTTCAAGGCCAGCCTGGGCTGCAAAGTGAGTTCAAGTCCAGCCTGAACTGCATAGTGAAACTCTGTCTCAAAAAGACAAAAAAAAAAATCTAGACCTCAGAAATTTGACACAAGAACATAATACTAAAAACTGTTAGAGAACGAATAAATCATCTGTAAAGGAAAGCCTATCAGAATCACAGCCATTACTCCACAGAAACCCTTGAGTCAAAGCCTGAAACAAAACAACCTCCAACCAAGACTGTTGTACACTGCAAAATTATCTTTCAAAATCAATGGAGAAATAAGACACTTCCATGACAAAGAACAACTGAAGAAACTCATGACCACCAAGCCAGATCTTCAGAATGCTCTGAAGGATATTTTAAAAAGAGATAACAAAGACCACAATTCCAAGAACACCAATAGAAAGAAGCCATGGTCAAGCCATTAAATGAAGGGGAAAGTCAAGGAACCAACAGCAGGAAAATAATATGCAAAGTACATATAAATTATAACCATCATTTAAATGGAGTCCATTGACCAATCAAAAGAAACAGACTGGTAGAATGCGTCAAGAAACAAGGTCCAGCCATATGTGGCATACAAGAAAAACATTAAACTCAAAAACAAACTCATACACTGAAAGTCAAAGGATAGAAGTTAATATTCCATGTGCCAGAAACTTGGAAAAGGCAGGGGTAGCTGCTCGATTTGCTGACATAGTGAATTTCAAGCCAAGACTGATCAACAGAAACAAAGAAGGTCACCACATACTTGTTAAAGGAAAATTCCAAAAGGAAGAGATAACAATCATAAATATAAATTCACCAAATACAGGAGCACCCAACTATATAAAACAAATATTTGTTGACATGAAAAATCAAATAAGCACTAATACAATTGTAATAAGAGAAATTAATACCCCACTGTCACAAATAGAAACATTAAACAAAAATTCAAGAAATATCAGAACTAAGTCAAGCAGATGTTTACAGACTGTTTCACTCCACTGTACCAGAATAAACATTCTTCTCAGCTGCACATGGGACATGCTACAAAACAGATCACATAATAGCCCATTGAACATTTTGAAGTAAATGCAGAGGCATCAAAATTGCCCTATACATTTTATCTAAACTGAGTACATTGAAATTAGAAAATACAGCAAAATAAACCAAAAAATACATAAATACAACAATACTGAACAATAAATGGGTCACAGATGAAATTAAAGAAGAAATTAAACAATATCTACATTTAAACAAAAATGCTGATGCAACATGGCAGAATTTATGGAACACAATGAAAGCAGTCCTGGGAGGGAAAGTTACAGCAGTGAATTTTCACATCAGGAAAACAGAATGAGTGCAAATAAACAGTCTAAGATTGAACATAAAGTGATAGAAAAAGAACAATTCAAACCTGAAGCTTTTACAAGGGAGGACATTATAAAGATCAGGACAGAAATTCATGCAATTGAGACTAAGAAAACAGTACAAAGAATCAATAAATTGAAGACTTGGCTCTTTGAAAGATTAAATTAAACTGGAAAACTCTTAGCTAACCTTATCTAAAATGGGAAGAAAAGTCTCAAATTCATGCAATTATAAATGGAATGGGCAAAATTACAGTGGATCCTGTGGAATTCCAGAATATTGTCAATACCTACATCAAGAACTTTTATTCAAATAAATGGAAAACACTAAAGAAATAGACAGAGTTATAGATACATATGAATTAACCAAGCTGAAACAAGAAGTTATAAAAATTCTAAATAACCCAATATCAGACAGGGGTTATTGAAATGTAATTAAAAACTTACCAGCAAAGAAAAGCCCAGGTCCTGGTGGATTCGCTGCTCAGTTCTATAAGAAATCAAGAAAAGACCTAATGTCATTACTCTTTAAACTCTTTATGAAATCAAAAGGGAAGCAATATTTCCAAAGTCATTCCTGGAAGCAAGTATTACCCTGACACCAAAATGAGAAAAGGACCCAACCAAGAAAGAGAGCTATAGACACTGGCAAACAGAATGCAGAACATTATCAAGAAAATTATATACCATGACCAAGTATGATTCATTCTAGGAAAGAAGGGGTAGTTCAACATATGCAAATCTATAAATGTAATACACCATGTCAATAGAGCCAAAGACAAAAAACACATTATCATTTCAAAAGACACAGAAAAACATTTGACAATGTCCAAAACCCATTCATGATAAAAAAAAAAACCAGAAAATTGGAATATATGGTCTTTACCTCAATTTGATAAAAGCCATCTATGACAAACTAACAGCCAACATCATACTAGAAGGTCAAATACTGAAATCTTTCATTCTAAAATCAAGAACAAGACAAGGATATTCACTATCACCTCTCCTATTTGTGGGAAACCTCCCTGTGGGAAACCTCTGTGAGAGACTTGTGACTGACCTTGGTTTGATAATAGTAGCCATCGTATCAGTTTAGTTTCTGTTTCTGCACAATGCAGTTTTCTGCTTCTGAGCTAAGCTTCTGTTTCTTCATATCTTGTCTATTTCCCAAAGTTCCCAAAGCCAGGTGCCTCCCTAAATTAGGCTAAAGACCACCTACCGTTGCCTAGTTACTTGCTGATGTCAAGAGGCTGCACCCCCTCATTCTCCATACCCTATAACAACCCAACATTTTTTGCCAATAAACGAGACTTGATCAGAATCCTGTCTTGTGTCTCTTGTCCCTATCTCATCCCCACTCCCTCTCTAGGGTCTTTGTTGACTTTACCCACGGGTCAGGATACCTATTCAATATAGTTCTGAAAATAGCCAAAGCAATTAAACAAGAAAAAGAATGAATATAAGATTTTCAATTTCCAGTATTTGCAGCACATAATACTCTACCTAGAAGACTCCAAAAATGCTACCAAAAGAGCTCTAGGTTTAAAAACCAAATTCAGTTGCAACCTGAACAATACTCAAAAGTCAATAGCATTCCTGTACACAAATATCAAAATCACTGTGACAGAAATGGGGAAATGATACCTTTCACATAAACATTGGGGGAAAAAATAGAAATACTTAGAAATCAATCTAATGAGGAAGCTAATGAGGAAGCTAAACATCTTTACACTGAAAATTACAGTATTCTGAAAAAGGAGATAAAAGAGGTTATAAGAAAAGGAACAGATACCTCTTGCTCTTGGGTAAGAAGACACAACATAGTAAAAATGGCCATAATCCCAAAATTGTTGTGCAGATTTAATTTAATCTCATTCAAAGTACCATTAGCATATCTCATGGAACTCGAGAAAACAAATAAAATTCGTTTAGAAGCAGAAGAGACCTAGAACAACAAAAACAATTCTGTGCAACAAAGGCTAGGCAGGAGGCATCACAATCACTGACTTGAAATTATACTGCAGATCTACTGTAATAAAAACAACATGGTAGTGGGAAAAAGGAGACCCAAGGATCAGCAAAACAGATTAGAAGATACGGAAACAACTGCAAACACACTCAGTCACCTTATTTTTGACAAATATGCCAAACATCTTCACTGGAAGAAAGATAGCCTCTTTAATTAATGATGCAGGAAAAACTGGCTTTCCCTATGCTGAAAACTAAAACTAGAACCATGTTTCTTACTGCACACTAAACTAAAATCAAAATGAATCAAAGATGTAAATATTAAAACAGAAACACTAAATCTGCTGGAAGAAAGAATAGGTAGAACTTTTGAAAGACCTATGTGTAGGCAAAGACTTCATGAACAAAACCTTGATTGCTTGAGAAATATCCCAAAGAATCAACAACCTTTATATTATCAAGAAGCTTTTTGCACAGCAAAAGAAATCACCAAAAGAGCAAAACAACAACACATAGCATAGGGAAAAAAATTTAAACAGTTGGTCCTCAGACAAAGGACAAATATCTAGAACATAAAAAACTAAAAAATATAGACTCCCCAGATTTAAAGACTCAATTCAAGAATGGGCATCTGAAGTGAATACACACGTCTCATATTTATTTGCCATTTCTATTTATCTGAGAAGGATATATTCACCTCAGGTGCAACAGAAATGGTAAATAAATATATGAAAAAGTGTTCAATATCTCTGGTCATTTGAGAGATGTAAATTTAAACAATGCTGAGATTCCATCTAACTCCAGAAAGTAAAGCTATCATCAAGAAAAGCTATCATCAAGAAATAACAAATGCTGTTGGGTATGTAGAAAAAAAGAACCCTTTTCACTGCTGGTGAGAGTGTAAACTGGCACAATCCCTGTAGAAATCACCTTGAAGATTCCCCACAAATCTAGAACTAGAGGTCTTATGTGACCCAGCTATTACTCTTCTTGGTATCTTCCCAAAAGAATTAAAAGCATCATACCACAGTGAAATATGCACTGTCATGTTTACAGCAGCACAGACTGTAAGAGCTAAAACCTGAAAACAACTCAAATGCCCATCAACCAAGGAATGGATAAGATTTTTATGCAATAAAAAGCTATAAAGAAAGATATAAACTTGGGATATTTCTATGTAAATGGATGCACCTTGAGACCACATTCTTAAGTGAAATAAATCAGACACACATGTGTAAATACTGTATTGTTTCTATGGCATGGGAAACTGAAAGTATAAATAAGGACCAAAATGTATAAAAGATATTGTAACACAGGAAGCAATTGTTCAAAAAAACAAAGTGGAACTGGGAAGAAGGGAGGGAGAAAGGAAGGGAAAAGAAAAAACAAGAAGGAAAAAATGGAAGCAAAGCTTTGTAAATAAGTGGGGGAAGAGAGGTTGAATAGAGGGAAGAAAATGAGGGGAAAAAATCAACATATATCAAGTACAGCCACAAATTCTCTACGAAGAATGTGATTATTATATATATGTATATATATCTAAATTATACCAATAAACTTAATTTTTAAAAATTTGTGTCCCTGTAAACAGAAGTGTGCATGTATCCATGTGATACTATGTCTTTATGTCCTTTGGAAAGATACTTAGAAGATGAATGGCCATGTCCAGTGGAAATTTCATTTTTAGTTTTGTGAGAAATCCTTATGCTGATTTCCATAGTGGTTGTACTAGTTTACATTTCTACCAAGTATATAGAAATACTGCTTTTTCACCAGAGCTTCACCAGTATTTGTTATTATTTAATTTCTTGCTGATAGTTACTATTTCTGGAGTAAGATGGAATCTTAGCACACTTTAATTTTCATTTCTTTAATGGCCACAAATATTGAACATTTTTATTTGTACTTCTCTGAAGAAATATCTGTTCATTTTAGTTTCCTATTTCTTGACTGGATCCATTATTCTAGAGGTTCTAATTGGGGGGGGGTGCAGTTGTCCCAGCACCATTTGTTAAAGAGGCTATCTTTCCTCCAGTATATGTTTTTGGATTATTTGTCCAAAAATCAGGTGCTGAATATGTCTAAGGTTTGTATGTGTCTCCTCTGTTCTGTTCCATTGGTGTCCATGTCTGTTTTTTGTGGTAGTACTATGCTGTTTTTACCACTGTAGCTTTGAGATATGGTTGAAGGTGCAGAATTATTATACTTCTTTCTTTGCTCTTGTTACTCAGAATTGCTTTCACAATTCTGGGTGTCTCCCAGTTTCACCTGAATTTAGGACTGTTTTCTGTAGTTCTGTGAGGAATGCTATTGGTATTTTGATTGGAATGGGTATATATATATATATATATATATATATATATATATATATTCAGTTTGGAACGTATGGCCATTTTGATAATATTGATTCTGCCTACCCAAGAGCAGGAGATGTCTTTCCATTTTCCAATGTTCTCTTTAATCTCCTTTTCTAGAGTGCTATAGTTTTCATGATAGAAGTCTTTCACTTAGGTTAATGCCTAAGTATTTAATTTTTCTTGTTCCATTGTGAATGACATAGTTTTCCTAATTGTTTCACAGTGTATTTACAATTGGTATATAGGAATATTGATTTTTGTGCATTGATTTCTTTTTAATCTCATTACGTTGCTGAATTTGGTTAGTCTGGGATTGTTTTGGCAGAAGACTGGGGTATCGTGTAAAGGGTGATGTCACTGCAAAGGATGATCATTTGACTTCTTTCTTTCCTGTACATATCCCTTTTATTTCTCTCTCTGGCCTGATTGCTCTGGCTAATGTTTCTAGTGTTACAAAAACAGGAGTAGTGATCGCAGACAGCTTGTCTTCTTCCTGGTTTTTGTTGTAAAGCTTTCAGCTTTTCCCCTTCAATATGATGCTGACCACTAGTTTTTCTTAAATGGCTTTTAAAAGATTGAAACAGGCCATTGTATACCTATTTTCTTCAAGGTTCTTGTTATGAAAGGATGTTGGGTTTTTTCAAAAGATTCTTTTTTTCATCTATAGAGACGATCATATGATTTTTGTCCTTCCTTCTGTTTCTGTGGGAATTGTTAAAATGAAGAATTACTCCCCTTTATCTTGTGGTAAAACCAAACTCCTACCATTGGCTCTTCCTGGTAAGGTGCTGAAGTTCAAGTGCATGTATATTCCCTTCTTCCAAATGATCACTTTCATGCTGTATTTTACACACAGAGTCAGCAAGATGTGCGCCCTGGAACACTTTTGCCACCAAATGCTAGTTTGAAATCAAGTCACTGATAATGTGTTTCCTGACTTCATTGTTTCCCCTTAAGCAGGAAGTTATTTTAACTTAGGAATGTAACTCACTGGAGGAGAAAGAAAAAAGTCCTCTGGGAGTCTAACACTGAAAAGTCAGCCTCAAGCTATCTTTTAGCTCACATACAAATGTGATCATTAAACTTCTGAAATGTAGATCATAACCTATTTTAAATATTTGATCACAGTAGAGAAATGAAATAAGATAGTAGAAATTAAGCAACTATTTGTAGAAAATATTTTGTTATTAAAAGAGTAATATTAACCAGCAGAAGTTATGCCTATAATATTTTGGTTTTTAACATTTTTCATGTTTTATTTTTCTCTTGGTACACTTTTGTGGTTTATAATGATTACATTCTGTGTGGGGAGTTGGTTCATGTTCATAATACATCTAAGTTCTTTTTTTATCCTCTTCATCTCCCCTCCCTGCCCCTTCCTTCCATCTCTTGGTGGATTCATGTCTCGGATCTTTTACTTTTGCAAAATATCTATCTCCCTATTTCCCATTATTTAGATTTTATTTTAACCTATAACTTTGTAGTGAGCTTTCCTGGTTACTATTCCTTATTGTTTTCATTAGTATTAAGAAGTTACTTTGTTCACTTTATGTAACAAATTTGTTGGTATATTGTTGACACCGTTTAAACTATACAAATATAGTTCAGTTTATCTCAATTATTTTCCCAATTTGCCAACTCCATTTGTCTGTGCTATTTCTTTTCACAAATTGATGCCTTTCATTTTCTTGTGAAAACCTAGTTTTCTGCAATGCTTTTGCTGCAAAAGCAATTAATTTCCTGTTCCCTAGGTTTCCACTATGTTTCCTAGTAAACATTTACTCTTCCATAAATCTTGCAATCTGTTGCTTTGCTTTTTGAAAATCTGCTCAGAAATATCATAATCAAAACATAACCATTATTTTTAAAATCTGAACAATAATCAATTAAAAAGTATTACTTCATTGAAAACTCATAGTATGAGACTTCCATCTAGAAAGTGGTATATGAGAGCAATCAATTTACAAAAAACATGGTTTTACAGAAAATACAATGCACTTCCAAATTTTGGGGTAGCTATGAATGCCTTTGACATAGGAGAGGTACTAGCAAGTTTCCTTGCACTCATTTTGAATAAAACTGAGGAGAGGAAAGGACCATATAACGCTTTCACAAGGGTCAAATGTAGGTGTTAAGTAGTGAGCAGAAGATGAGGATTTGTTTGCAGATCTCCTGGAGTATTGCTGCAGATTTGCCATGCACACCAGCTAGAAAACTAGCCAGAAGTATAAACTTTCTCTCAATGGCAAGAAAATGCACGGAAAGAACTGTTATTTTAAGGAAATAGCCATGAATTTTTAAAATAGCAGGACATGCAGACACAGACTCAGCATCCGGGGCTCACTGGAGCCTAAGCATTTGCAGCACCAGGTTGGAGTCACTTGCCATTTAGCGTTGGATCAAATGTTTAAAATCAGATAATATCTCAAAAACATCCCTTCCTTTCAAAGGTAAAAAAACAAAAAAGTAAATCCAGAGGGTTTAATGTATCAGATCTAGATTACCCACTAGTTAAGGCAAGAAAGATATGAAGAAATCAGACTTCAAATGCAGGTCCTTCCTGCCCCATTTTATTCTTTTAAAACAGGAAAATGGGGTTAATTTTTCTCAAGACTGCATTCCCATTATTAGGAAAGATAACTTCTTGTCCTGCAGCCTAAACTCTAGTGTGGATCCTCAGTATATAAACCAAGAGATTAATTACTAACCTGTGGTCTATGGTTATTTTCTCTTCCCAATTTTGAGCAGTTCAAAATCATTCCCAATGTTACATGATCAGACTCTCTGTTATCTGTGTAACCTCATTTCTAAAATCACTTTTTCCTTGAACCCCATGCCTTGCAATACCTGCTGACTGTCCATTAGAGAGAGGGCCTTTGCACGTATTCTTTTCAGTATAAGATGTTCTTCTCCCAGATATGCTGGGAGCCCACTATTTTACCGTGAGTCCAATCTTTAAACATAGATTACCTTATCCATAAGAACATTCTTATCTATCTTTTATAGACCTATCCTAACCCTAAAAATCTTTCTCTTGTTCTGTGCTTGTTGTAGTCAGGAGTTGTGGGGAGAACAGTTAGAATCAGGACACAGAATTTATATTATGTTGTGATGGTCACCCAGAGTTAAACACAGAAAGTGCAGGAAATATGTCCACAACATTAAACACTCAGAATATCAGCCAAGGGCCTGGATCCCACAGCAATGTCCTGCACGTATTGTCTCTCTAGTGTAAAAAATAATAATAAACTGAAAGAGTAAGAAGATCCAAAAAGTATAATTAATATTGTAATAATGAAAGGGAGAGAAAGTACTCCAAAGGCTATAACTGTATGTATGCTTAAGCGTGCAAGATAGATAACCATACTACTAAGTTTTTGTTAGTTCATCCAACAGAATAGTTTCTACTGTCATTGTGTGATTGTCCACTTTTTATGCTTTGAATTTGTAACTTGAACAACTACTTCTAAGAAAAGAATATGTAAATTTATCAACTAGTGATTTCTTACTTTTTAAAATTCTGAATTATTTCTACCCTTTTTTCTGTTTTGCTTTTTTCTTTAAATAAAAATAAATAAATAAAGGTAACATTAAAAAAAAAAAAGAAAAGAAAACCTGCATCCCATGACAGTGCCTCCCATGTGTTCATCTGAAGGTCTAGAGCCCACGAGAAGGACGCACACCAGTCTCTTTTACAGATCCTTTGTGCTGGGAAGGCCCAAGGGTCAACGGTGGAAGCTAGAAAGTCTATGCCAGTGGGGGGAAGGAGCTGTGTGAGGGTTGTACACTGGAGCCGAGAAGTCATGCTCAAAACAAAGACCAGAGCTGTCTTGCAAAGTACCACAGCCATCCTCAGTGACATGGAGGTCCCAAGCTCTTCTAATAATAAGAACAGTCGAGTACATGCCAATGCCAGAAAGCCAGCATGACGAGTTTCTCCTGGACATTAAACGGCACACATCTTCCTCTCCAGAGCCAGGAAACAATGCTCCATATAAGGACCAGAGCTCCCCCAAACTGAACCACAGCCACCTTTACCAACAAGGTCCCAAGCTCCTCTAATGCCAATGGTAGAACTCACACTGGGGAAACTAGTCATGACGAGCTCCTCCAGGAGAACCAACGGCTCAAAACAGCAACACTTACGGAAACCCACAATGCCTCGTCTTCGCCATGTCTCTATGCTGGCAGCTTTCCTCAGGTGGAACATCTACTCTCAGCACCATGCTGATTTAATTCAGCTGGTGTTAAGTTAACCATCAGTTTTTAATACATAACAGTGCTTTATCTTTTTTTCACCATAGTCCTTACAGTTAGCTGGCATACAAATCTAGAACAGCATCTGAAATATAATACATATTCAATAAACATCTTAAGGAAAGAATTTCTCAACACATACTGTTTCTCCTCTAGGTACTCATTTCTCCAACTCTCTTCAGTACTCAACATATGTCACTGCTGTCAGCTGTAAAGAAATATAGAAAATGAAGAGCTAAAATTTGTTCAGGCACTAGGAGAAAGCACATCAGTAAAAAAGACAAGGGAACATAACTTTGTTGGATGGGTACACATACCAGAAAATGATCCATAAACATCCAAGATAATAATTCTTCTCTGCATTCTACCTTGCTCTTGATGGTATAGAGATAGAGCCTTTCCTAGAATTCTAATAACAAATTTAGCAAACACCGATCTCCACAATTAGTCCTCCTTATTTCCATGTTGTGGTGCAGGCTTTGCTTCCAAGGTGATCAGAACTTTCTTAACATCAGAGACTACGCTACATCTTTGTTTCCCTCAAAATAATGGCTTAACCATAGAAGATGCCAGTAAGTGTGTGGATGCCAGTTAGTTAGCTTAAAGTAAACATCACAGTGAAAGGAGGACAAGAAGGACTCCATAATACTAGCATCTTCATTGTATCTCTGTGGCCCCAGGGCTTGGAACGAAGCTTGTGTACAATGGACAGTAGGGAATGAGGAACAAAAGAATAAAATAGTTAAGGAGACATAGTTGCACAAAGGCAAAAATGCAGAGGAAAGGGAAATTTTATTGATTTTTGCCAAAAAAAAGTGAGGGAGAATACAATTGAATCCCAAGATAAAGAGGTAGAGATGCTTATCTTGGAAGGAACTGAGACATAGCATTTTATTACCCTTTTTCTTAAACTTTGTATGGACTCATTACATTTAAGACAGCCAATTCCTCATCATTAAGAGTTCTTCACTGGGCACTTACCTGTCACTGCCCGAAGGGCTTCACTCTTCCTTATGTCATGGGAAAAATCTGTAAGCTGAAAACATGTTGTGAAACTTATTTCAATTATTCTATTTCCCTAAACACTCTTACTGGAACTTAATTTTGCAAACAGATACATAGGACTTAATTTCTATGTATGACTATTAATATTTCACACACAGATATTTGTATACTTCTAATAATTTTCACTTAAAAGAAGCAGTTCATAGATATTTTAAACTAAACAATTTAATTTTTCAAACACACTGTAATAATTCATTACTATCAAATTGCCTATGCAACAAAAGGTTCAGCTACCGAAGACTTTTTATTAAGAAGTACAACAATCATTTTATAAGGTAACCCCTGGAAATCCATCATTCTAATAGATGTTTGTTAACCACTGTACGAAAAGATAAGTGTGTATAGGCACTGAAATAGCTACTTATCCTGAGAAGCCAAATCCCATAAACCCAGCTAAATTGACTCTACTCAAATTGATTCAATCAGAGAATCACTTACCAAGAGTCAGTGGCATTTGCACTACTGGTAAAAATAGTATCTTAAACTACTTTCAAACTAGAATCAAGGACAGCAGTAGGAAAGCACCAACAATGAAGGATTCTAGGTCATCCCTCCTAGTGCTTCTAAAAGGTGTCGACTAACATTATTTGAGCTACTGTACATATTATTATAAAACACTCCCTAGTAAGAAATTAATGGTGAATGTAAAAGCATTTAACAAGTGTGCATAGAACACGTGTTAGGATTTTGAAGTTACTATATATAATGTTTATGTACCTATATAATATTACATATATATATTACATAAAATTATAAAATTCCAAGAAAAGTTCAGATTATTCTAGTATGACTTTGTAGCTTACATTTATTTTATTAGGTAGTTTTCATTACAGCTGATAGCATTTCTTAGTTGTCCTTGATGAGAGTCGTTACGGTAAAATACTTTATGCACAGTCATCACATTTAATCCTCATAAGAATCCTTGGAAATAAGTGAAACAAGTTCTTATTTCCCTACGGAGTTAAACAAACAGACACAGCATAGCTAAGATAAGATTTCTGCACACAATATCTTTATAGATAACCAATGTTAACAGGCTGATACAGTCAAGTTAGAAAAATGTGAAGAAAAGCAAGGCACAATTCAGCGCTAATTGGAATTTGGCAGAAGCTATTGGGGAAGGGAAGCCACTAAGTACAGGAGGAGTCATAGATGATTTCATGGAGAAAAAAATCAAGTCAGGACAAATAGATACATATTGATTTATGTTAATAAATCCTGATTTAGATTGATAAATGTTTATCAAATATTGATATATATTGATAAATATCTCCTGAAATGGGAGATATTTGAAACAATAGAACAACATATTTATAATTAAAAACAAACATTAGAATATAGCAAAACCTGAAAATTTCCAGAAACTGTTTCATTATGTAGTTCTTTTCTTCAATAGGACACTGCTCTTTCACTTAGAAAACTATTCTGTGAAACGTGTCAAGTAGTAAATATTTCCAAATCTTTGTGTCTATATCCAAAATCTTTATTATGGAGTTCATGTTATAGAATGTTTATCTTTTGTAACTATTGCAGGAGAAGTACTCATGATAACTATATCCAATTCTCCCAAGGACAACACTCAATGATTTAATGACTTCCCATTATACCTTATTCATGAAGTTTTGCCACCTCTCACTCCTAGCACCCTAGGGACTTATCTTTCAAAACCAAAATCCTGAAAGGGAAGACAGCACCCCTCCCCCATGGATCCTCTTAGTTTCGTGATTTTTTGAAAAAAGAAGTTAAGCAAAGTATAAGCAATTTTAAAACATACCAAGTGTTTAAAGAAGGAAGAATATTGGTTTATAAACTGCTTTAAAGAAAAACTATATTCTGAGAAATGTTAGCTGTGGGATAAATAGGTTTAAAAGGCAGTGAAGGAACATAATGTTTTCTTCATGGATTGTTGACTGCTTGAAAAGCCATGTTCTTTCCTTGGTTATATTAACCATTTCAAAAGAACACAGTTAATTCACCCTTAAAGATAACATTTCATGTTTCCTTAGAGAGATCAAAAGCCCAGTCTTCCGGTAATGGCTGGTTCTTCTCCCTGGGATCTTCTGCTGTACAATAAGTTATTATTTCATTGGGAGCATAACTACCATGAGTTCACTCAAAAATGAGACTCCTGTTATTTCTATACTGAAAGAGTGTTCTTGAAATTAAGCACATCCTCTGCACAACTGACCAGTAATTCCTTTGAACTTTCTATAACAATCTCCTTATACATTTCACTCTGAAAAACCACTAGTATTTTTCTGTCCTCTCATTGAGGCCAGCAGTTTTAGCTAATTTTCTCTTGCTGAGACAAAATGCCCAACATCTAAAGTTCAAGAAAGAAAGGGTTATTTAACTCACGGTTTGTGGAGGTTTCAGTCCATGATCAGCTTGTTCTGAGGCAGGATGCCACATGGCAGAGGGGTACCAGCTCATTCTGGAGGTAGGCAGTGAAGCAATGAGAGAGACAGACAGACAGACAGAGGCAGACAGAGAGACAGAAAGGGAGATGGAGATGAAAAGAGGGAGAGAGACAGAAAGAAAAGAAAGAGGGGGAGAGGGAGAGGGAAGATTCTTTCTGTCCCTCATATTGTATGCAGACTACCCATTCTACGGTGGATATAATACTCACACCTTTAAACCCAGCATTGGACCATGAGTCAATTAGAAACTCAAGATTCAGTTACCTCTGAAAAGCCTGCTTGAGACTTTGTGGGGTATCTAGACACAAACCCTAACACCGACCAAATAATCTGCTTGCTTTGAAATGACAGTGTCACATAAGATTTCAAAATGATCTATTCTCAGGTATCCCTGCCTCATATATCTTTAATCCTCCTTAGTATCCCTCATTAATAATATGTTTCTTAGGGTGTAAGTGTGTGTTTCTGTGTATGTGTGTGTAAGTATTTATGTGTGTGTTGAGGGGTCTTCTTCAATCTATTTAAATTCTAACATTCCTGACATCATTTTTACTCTGAACTGTGGAAATCACATTTTGTATTTACCAAAGATTCCCTGCGAACTAAACTTTTTACGAGGTCCTATTTTTCTCCCATTTCTTGGCCTCAGCTGAAAATTCTTTCCCTGAATCCCTTTCCAGACTTTATGTTTCATAATCCATTTGGCAATATCAATTACTACCTACTTCTCAAGCTCTGCCATTAACTTGCATTCTTATTAGACTAATGATCCCTGGAATATTTCCAGTGGGCAATAGAATTTCTCTACATCCTAAATTCCAGCATTATTGCACAAGTTTAACAGCTTTAAAGTCTTAATTTGTTTAAATTGGGATTTCATCATATTAAATCATTATGTTTGCATCCTAACTTATTTCTTGTCAGTGCCCAGATCTGTTTGACCTTGTCTTTATTCTTGTACAACTTGCTGTTCCTTGAGAAAATCCAGCTCATGGTCATCACTCTATCTTTTGCAAACTATCTCCCTTCTCATTAGTCAAGATGATCTCAACTGCAAGTAATGAAAAAAATATACAAAGTGTCTTAAACAATAGGGCATCTATTGATTAATATGTATTCAGCCAGAAGGAATTCAGATTTTAGGGTTGGTTAACTCAGAGCTCAAAAATGCAATCAAGTTCATAAGTTCTTTCTGTCTTCTGGTTCAATTGGCCATCATGCCAACTTCACTCTGTATCTGGTCCTTCCATTGCTAGGATGTCTGCCAGTTGGAATCAATGGGACGCTTTCTCTCCAACAGCTAGAATTGGATTCTCTCCACCCCCCAAAAGAGCGATCAACTTCCCTTCCAAGAAACTCTTAAAAAGACTCTTCCATCATATTCTTCAAGAAAAGAGCAACATGCCAGTCCCTAAGTCAGTAACTGTGGAAAGGCAGAAGAGATTATTTTGATGAGTTCACAGGAATTAGGATTTGGCTGTGGAATCAGTAATGGACATTTGAGGACATACCTATGTATGCACAGAGAGGAATGACCCTTGTGATCAATTTTCATCCAGTATGACACATATTCATCCATTACAGTGTAGTAACTGAGCTTAATGATTAACTTAAAGACAAGTAGGATTTCTATGATCCTTAGAGTGACGATCTGCAAAACTACTTTTTCTTAGAAAATTACGTTTTACAAATGAATGCTCTATAGATATTGAGAGTTATGAGATCAGATCTTTCTTGCAGAGAATGTAAGTTAGCAATGATTTCTCATCTACCCAAGAAGCTTCTTAAAGTTAACTTTAAAACTCTCTGGAGAAATTCAGAGACTCCATGGAGTAACATTAGAAAATTTCTGTGTTATGTTATTTTGTTTCGTTTTGCTGAGCAATGTTCAATTATCTTAGCCAGGCTACTAAATACAGCTGGCCATTAGCTAATGCAATGGCCAAGTTCAATGGCCATTTTTATTGATTTGTCCATTTTTAATGTTACAAGAGCAATGACTCAAGTTCCCTGCTATTTATCCAAAAAACAATCTATGCATCCTAAATATCAGGACTGCTGTTCTCATAGTTGACATTTAATTATGAAAAGAAGGAGCTCATTATGATTCTTCTTCAAATACAGTACCATCATCACTGAATAAAAATACATATCAGGAATGTACAAAGATAGACTCTCCATACTTTTTATGAAGCATAATATGCATTCATCTACATCGAAGTCCAGCCTGGAGTTTGTTTGTGCTAGGAAATGACTTGACAAAAGAAAAGTCCTCCTTGGATCATTTAATTCAGAACTACTATCTGGACTTCTTTGGACCATGATTGGTAGCACTAGGCTTTTTTTTTAAATAATTAAATGCATGACCATATTGAGCCTGAATGGCTCATTTGCATTTTGAGTTATTTACATTTTGGATTCTTGACATTTTGATTAAAAGTTTAAAGACCAAATCTACAAACACCTACATTTCTTGCATTATGCATTTTCACTATTCTCTTATTGATGAGATATGGGAAAAGGAGAGAGTAAGTGTCATGTATTTTCAGTAATCAGGTCAGACTCCCTACAAGCATATTGCCTTTTTAGAAGAATAGACAAAGATCAGTCATGTGGGGGAGTTCAGAAAGTATATTAAACTCACATATTGGAATTGTTTCTCTGTGATCTACCAAATCGCAGACTACTGGCCACTTATCTGGAACAATCACTGTTATATAAGAATAAAGTAAGCAATAAGATTGTAGCATTTCTGAAAGTTCCTAGTTTCCACTTCTTGAACTTCAGAATTTAGACAGAATTTCTGCTTTGTTCAAGTTACTCAATACTCAATAGTCTGGATAGAAGTGAAAATAATATATTTCAAAGGACAAGATGCTCAGTTT
>PVJX010032291.1:0-20537 GCA_004027295.1 Dolichotis patagonum | reverse complement strand
TATTTTATATTTTTATTATGTTTAAATTTACTTTTACTTTTTAGAATTTATTGAGATTTTTGTGGCCCAGTAGATCAATTTACATAGGTAAGTTTTATAAATGAAGTGTAAAAAATTTAATATGTAACTCTAATATCACTACTCATTACATTGTTTTGTTTTGCTTTATCCTTTTAGTTTTCTTCATCAGTTTTTTTTTGTGTGTGTGTGTGTTTCTGAGATATTTGTGCATAGATGTTTATAAATGTTTAAATTATGCTTTTGAGGGCTTGGTGACACATGCCTGTAATCCTAGCACTCATGAGGCTGGGGCAGGAGGATCACTGTAAGTTCAAAGCCTGCCTGGAATAGTGAGACACTGTCTCAAAACAAAAAATAAAATCCATCTTAGCCTTATAATAAAATTCCCTTCATGTAATTCAAAGCTTTTTGTCCTAATTTCCACTTTGACTTAAGTTACGGCCCCTAAAATCTTTTTGTGTGTAATATTTCTAAATCACCCTAAGGATGTATTTTAAGATATAGCACAGAACTGGGTTTGCTTTGTAATTAAACCTGGAAAATCTTTTCAAGTAAATTGTTTATTTACATGTATTTTTTTTTGTCTTTCACCACGTATTTTGCTTTTTTTTCTTTGTTTTTCTGCTTCTACCTTTTAGGAATATATATATTTTTGTCCTAGTGGGGTGTGTGTGTATGTGTATGTACGATTAAATCTAGGGCTTTTGTACTCAGCTATATCCTTAGCCTTTAAAGACTGTTTTACTGTGAGACAAAGTCCCACTAAGTTGTCCAGGCTGGGCTTGATCTTGAGATGCTCGTCCTCCTAGGTGCTAAGATTACAGGTGTGAGCCGCCATGCCCAGCTTTTTTTTTAATAATTTTATTTAAAGAGGAAAAAACAAAACAAAATAAAACAGAATAAAGGGTAGCAACCATACAGTATTCCAAGGAAAAAAGGAAAAGTACAACAATAAAACCTAAGAAATTATTACTTGACTAATTACATACTGACTTCTTGGAAATAGTTGTTCAAATTACAAAGTTAAAACACGTAAAGTAGACATTCGAACAGTGAGACTGTTAACAGTTCTGCTCCACGATCTGACAAAAACAGCAATATGGTCATCCATCTTACCCACTCAAATATACATGCAATTATATCAATAGGGTAAAATTAAACACAACAAAACAGAGCTAAGCGGATCACAAGAAAGCAATGTGTAAGACATAAATTTCAAAGCTAGACAATTGAAGATATTCACTCTCTATCACATTGACTCTTGTTTTCTTCCAAATAGTTGTCCATATTGTCACATACAGGGAATTCACATGGAACAACCTAGTATGGAATTGATCTGAGCAGGACGAGGAGGGGCCTTGCCCAGCTTTATCCATCTTCTATATCCTTGGTCTTCCTTTTCTTGCTTTGGTTCCCTACTATGATCAAAAGCATTAGCTTCTAAGTCTTTCTACTACTTAATTATCATATTTCAGTTTCTTTGTATTTGAGAGGTGGGATCTTTGTATATGGGAGATACTATCCATTTTTAAATCTATGTAGGAAAAAATTCAAACTATTCTAACAATACATCGTTAACTTTAAAACACATTCTAGCTTCTGAATTATTAAAATCTGAAAAACAAATGTATTTTTTTTTAATTTTTTTTTTAATCGGTACCAGGGATTGAACTCACGACCACGCTCTTGCAAGGCAGGCGCTTATGCCGAGGAACTAAATCCCCAGCCCCCAAACAAATGTATTTTAAAGATCAATAAAATACACCAGATCTGATGTTGCATGCTTGTAATCCCAGCACTCTGGGAGGCTGAGGCAAAAGGATTGAAAGTTCAGAGGGAGTTTAGCAAGACGCTGCTTTAAAATTTAAAAATGGGTAAGGGCTGAGTTTCCTGATGTGTGGAATCTAAAAGAGGTGGCGTGAAAGTAGAAGGGAGACTACTGAACAAGAGGAAGGGAATGGGGGCATAAAATGGAGAGTAATAAGAATGGAGAATATATGCATATTTGGCAATACCACATAGGAATCTCTTGTAAAATTAATAGGCATCATTATTCTGGCTTTTTTGAGGCAGGGTTTCACAACGCAGTTCAAGCTGGCTTTGAACTCACTTCGTAGCCCACATTAGCCTTGAATTTACATGATCTTCCTGCCTCAGTCGCCTGAGTACTGGAATACAGGTGTGTGCCACCACTCCCAGCATAATTTTTTTTAAAAAAGAATAAATTGGAACTGGGGATTTAGCTCAGCGGCATAAGTGCCTGCCTGGCAAGCGCAAAGTTGTGAGTTCGATCCCCAGTACCAAATAAATAAATAAATAAGCAAATAAATTGCTTCAGGAATGGACTTACATAAGGAGGCAAAAGGCATGTATTGGGAAAACTACAAAAACAAAAAAATTGTGAAATTTTAAAAAGATGTAGAAATACAGAAACACATTGGGTTCTATCCACAATACTGCAAAACACTTGATTTCCCCCCCCACTTTGGTACCAGGGATCAAACTTATGACCTCCTGCTTGCCAGGCAGGCACTTAAGCCACTGAGCTTGGGCTGGGGATTTAGCTCAATGGCTTAAGTGCCTGCCTGGCAAGCGCAAGGTCATGAGTTCAATCCCCAGTACCGGAAAAAAAGCCACTGAGCTAAATCCCCAGCCCCAATACTACAAAACAAAACAAAATCTTATCTACAATTACACTCTTAAATATGCTGTTTCCTCTTGGTTTGTTAACTCAGAATGATTTAGTTGTAAATCTAAATCACTTTTTAAAATTATTTATATTGTTTTTTTTTTTTTTTTGTACCAGGGATTGAACTCACAACCTCGTGCTTGGCAGGCAGGTGCTTACACTGCTGAGCTAAACCCCTGGCTATATTTTGTCTTTTTGAGGCAGGGTCTCACTATGCACTTCAAGCTGGCCTTGAACTCATTTTGTAGCCCAGGCTGCTCTCAGACTTGTAAGAATCCTCCTGCCTCAGCCTCCCAAGTGCTGAGATTTCAGGTATGTGCCACCATGCCTGGCTAAGTAAATCATTGTTTTTAGTTGTAATTTAAGAACCAGTCAGCCTCTTCTACTTTGTACCTTCCTGCCTCGTCCATCCTTTTTCTGAAGTGTCAATTATCTCTTAGTTGGCTCAAGCTCCTCCTGTAGCAGAATCCTCAGAAAAACAGTAATATTCTGACTTTATGCATGTTTGAGTCTTTTTTTAAAAGTGTTTTTGAGACAGGGTCTCACTATGTAGCCCAGGCTGCCCTTGAAATGATGGTGATACATACTCCTGCCTCAGTCTCATAACTGCTGGATTACAAGTGTGTACCATCACATCTGGTGAGCCCTTTAATTTGAAGCACAGTTTTGGTATAAAAATTCTTGACTTGCCAGGCATGGTGGCACACAGCTGTAATCCCAGCACTCAGGAGGCTGAGGCAGGAGGATCGATGCAAGTTTAAGGCCAGCCTGGGCTACAAAGTGAGTTCACGGCTAATTTGAGCCACATAGTGAAACCTCTCAAAAAATATATATATATTGGCTTATATTTTCTCTTTGTTGATATATGGTGTTGGATATTAGTCTAACCTGATTTTTCTTCTTAAATAAATCCAAATTTTACTTTGATTGAGCCAGGCCTGGTGGTGCACTCCTGTAATCCTAGCACTTGGGAGGCTGAGGCAGGAGGATCATTGCAAATTTGAGACCAGCCTGGGCAACAAAGTGAGCTCAAGGCCAGCCTGAACTTCATAATGAGACCCTGTCTCAAAAAGACTATATATATATATAATTTCACTTTTTATTTTATTTTATTTTATTTTATTTTATTTTATTTTAATTTTATTTTTAGCTTGGACAGCCTCATGTGGACTCAGTAAACACTAAGTAAAATTTCTTTTACTCAGTAATGTGTCCTTCCCATCATGTTTTATTTCAGGAATGGTTTATTGAATTACAGATTTTTAAAAGAAAATCTCAGACTAAGGGATTTAGTCAAGGATTGTATATTGTATTACTTGCTCTTTTAATTTTAATGTGGAATAGTTGCTCTGGTTTTTCATGACACTTGTAAAGAATACAGGCCCAGAAACGGAGTGGTGGCACACGCCTGTAATCTCAGCATTTGGGAGGCTGAGGCAGGAGAATTCAAGGCCAGCCTGGGCTATATAGCAAGACCCTGTCTCAAAAAACAAAACAAAACATTAAAAAAAAGACTACAGACTGGTAATTTTGTAGAATGGCCTTCAGGTTAGTTTTGTGTGAAGTTTTAATGTGACTGGATTCAGGTTATGTATCTTAGGGATGTTACAGAAGATGTGACTCCATGGCATCCTCAGGGGGCGTAGGGTTTATCTTTGTTCCAGTACTAACATAATCATTTACTTAGTTAAGGTACTGTCAGTCTGATTTTGCCCTAACATTACTGCTTTTCTTTTTGCAATTACATATTTTTTGGAGATGTATGTAAATATCTCATTCCTCTTTAGACTTTTACTCATTACTCGTTTAAATCAGTATGGCTTCATGAAGTCCTATTTATTCAGTAGGGTGTAAACCTCAAATGGCCAGTCTGAGCCCCTGTAGCTGACTCTTGTGTCCTGTAACAGGTCTCCATTATTCTTTGAATGTTTTATTGTCTGGCTCAACAATATATTCCAGACTCACCTTGTACTTACCCTGGAAATATCAACATCTTTAAGGAGCCCTGGTTCCTTTTAAAGTAGAATATTTGGAAACCACTATCAGGGTAATCGTCATGCTAACTGCTACTAGTGTGCCATTTCTTCCAGCCCTCAGTGGACAGAGCTTAAAGAATACTGTTCTAATCCAACACCAGAGAGTTGGTTTTAATCTTGAGCCTTCCGCATTCCCACACTCATTTGCTGGCCTGTTGCAGGCGCCTGGCTCTACTGTCTTTTTTTTTTTTTGGTACCGGGGATCGAACTCATGACCTCGCGCTTGCCAGGCAGGCACTTAAGCCACTGAGCTAAATCCCTGTCCAGCTCTACTGTCTTGCTGAGCACTTTTTTTTTTTTTAAAGTAGGAGAGAGGTGATCCAGCAGCAGAGCAATATTGCTTCTCCTTTTGAACTGGGTGTTGGGGTGTCCATTCCTTAAATATTCCACATGTATATTCCTTAAATTTTACACTGAATATATATAACTTCTGAAATATAAAATCATTAATTCATCATATTAACAAATGTGAGAGAAGAATGATGTAATGCTCTTAGCAGAGCCAGTACCTCTGAGGGATTCCCACCATGAGTGGGCACCTGCAGAGTCTGGCTGAGAGCACCCAGGGGTGCAAGGAAGCGTCTGGAGCCAAGATGCTTCACGCTGCATGAGGAGGAAGGGTCTCAGTGTGGAAGATTTCTGTGGGAGTGCCAACGCAGAGTACTCTGAATAAAGCAAATTACTTCAGGTTTTTATCTGAACTTCTAAAAAGCGAACTTCTACTAAAGCTGCTCCTTTTGCTTATAAAAACATTAAAATCTTACATTTTTGTCCAAGCCTTCTCTTCCTGTTTGTTCAACCAAATGTCCATTGCTTTTTCTACTAAAATATAAAAATCAGAGGAATAGAAAAGTAAAAGGAATTGCCACAATTAAATGCAATCTGTCTATAATGAAGGTCTGAATAGTATTTCTGTTCTAAAATGGTAATTATCTGGAAAATGTGTTCATTAATAGGTTCAAAGTATCACATATCTTTAGCTCTTTAAAAATTTTACATTTTTAGCTGGGTGTGGTGGTGCACACCTGTAATCCCAGCACTAGAGAGGCTGAGGCAGGGTGATCACCTGAGTTTGAAGCTCTTGGGCTACAGAGTGAGTTCAAGGACAGCGTAAGCTGCAACATACACTCCATCTCAAGGAAAAAAATTACATTTTTACAAGCGGTTTGAGTTTGGAGAATGTTTAACAAATTAATAAATACACGTATAATGCTAAGTACAAGTGTAAATATTAAATGTAAGTATTGCGTGTAAAATGTTTTTATTTTGATAGCTAAATAAATGCAATTGATGAAGACTAAAGTTGTTTTCTACCTTTTTAGAGGAACTTTATTTTCTCAGCTTCCTTTTAAAGTTTTTTCTGAGTAGTGTGGCATATACTGTATTAGTAACTGTTTTCAGTAGTGGTAGGGATCAAACCTAGGGCTGCACACAAGCTAAGGTACTGCCCTGCCAACTGAGCTATATCCTAATCTTACAGTAACTTTAAATTAGCTTAGTTTCAGAACCTCCTCAGAATTAGGCTCTACTAGATGTAATGGCAGTGGATTCAGAACCACCACTTCAGGTAATGGCTGTTTTGTAACCAGATACTTAACTCTCATGGTCAGTTTCTCCTATAAAGTTTCTCCTATAATGGTTCCTGACCTAACCATGGTTCAACTTTGGATTTTTTTTTTATGACAGAGTCTCACTATGTATCCCAGGCTAGCCTTGAACTCACTTTGTAGCCCACACTGGCCTCAAACTGACAGTGATCCTCCTGCCTCAGCCTCCTGAGTTCTGGGATTATAGGATGTGCCTCCACACTAGGCTTCAACTTTGGCTTTTAAAAAACTGGAAAATGATGCAAAAATGATACACATAGAGTAGAAACTACACTCCAATTTTAAATTTTGATCTCCCTAGCTAGCCACATACGGTAAGATACTCCATGAAGAGCAGGAGCAGTTCCCAGTCAGCCATGCAATTGTGAAGGGAAGCAACTGCCACTCTACAAGTGTGCTGTGTTGCCCAGGATTTTTGGCTACAAGTTTTAAAAATTGGATGAAATGTTCAGTACTTCAAACTTTGTGTTAGATTATTTGTGCCCAACTGAGCCCAGTTAAGCTAGTTTAGGCTAAACTGGGATGTTTGGTAGATTAGATATACTGAATGCATTTTTGAATTAAAATATTTTCAACACTGTAGCAAAAAATGCATCCCCCCAGCATACTTCAGTTTCTTAGTTGCCCAGATAATAATAGTTCTTGTTCTAGATCCTGTTGCTTCTCTTAGAAACAGCTGGCCACTGTGATGCATAACTGGTCACTATGATGCACATTATATAAACCAATCTCTAATTGACAAATCATTCTGCATCTGTACTTCCTGCTTGCTTATCCCATATAAGTCACAGACCACCAGAGATCAGGGCCTGATATTCTGGGAAAAATCCCAATCAGTGCCTATTGACGTAAATAAATTTGCCATCAAATCCTAGGTGTTGTTTTGGTGTTTCTGCTTGCTGTTGCAACACTACTTTCAACTTAACATTTTTAATTTACAGTGGGCTCATCAGGACATAAGGACATCAGGACATTTCTCAGTTGAGAAATATCTGTGTAAAATTTTTAAGGTAAAAATTTTTAAAAGTCATCTTACATTTTCTTGTCTTCTTTTTGAGCTTTCTTCAGTTTGAGTTTCTCAAGAGCATTATGATAAGTCTGGGAATAATTAAAAAGTTTGAAAATTTATCAAAATATGTTCTGTATTGTTTAATCAAGATAAATGAAATATGAAATATTTGTCCCTAGAGACTGCTATGCTAAAGAAATATGGAAAGAAAAATGTCATGATTATCCTTTACCTTGCCACCACCCTGGTTTTTGCTTTAGAGAAAAAGCTAAAGGAAAACTTGAGAAAAACAAAGGTCTTTTAAAAGTACTAACATGTTCTGTTTAAAGGATGTTAACATTTTAAAACCAGTTGTGGCAGCACTGCCTGTAATCTCAGCACTCCAAGAGGATGAGGCAGGAGGATCACACATTTGAGCGCAGCCTGGGCAACTTAGTGAGACCCTGACTCAAACAATAAGAAGGGGCTAAGGATGTAACTCGGTGTGAAAGCCTTGGGTCAAATCCCTAGTACACCCCCCTCAAAAAATCCCGGGTTTGGGTAATGACAACGAACAAAGGCCTAAGCATCGTATCATTGTACACAGCATAGTGTTCAAAACAGATAATCTGGAACACAGTACAATAAATAAAGACAGACAGGGTAGAAACACTATAGTTAAAGAATAGTAAAGGGGCTGGGACTTAGCTCAGTGGCACAGTTCCTGCCTGGCAAGTGTGAGGTCCTGAGTTTGACTCTTACACCCCCCACAAAATAAATAAAGATGTGTTGAGACCAAGAGACCTAAACAGGGCTTGGAATATTTCAATAGAGAATTTGGACTTGTTTTGATTGGCCCAGGGACACTGACAGGATGAGTTGGAATGGCCCAGATAAGAGGCTAGAACAGAAGTCATCATGCAGAAGACTGGGTGAAACATACTAAAAATCCCAAACTACTGTTGGCAAAACTCAAAGAGTCCTTGGATTCTGCAAGTGTGAACAAGATCTACAGAGATAAACTACACATAAGCCTCAACAACAGACTGTCTTAAGATACAAAGGAATAAAAAGGTCTTGCCAGGGTTTTTGAGCCAGGAGTGACTGAGAATTCTGCCTTTAACAAAAACAGGAAAGTGAGGAATACAAGACACCTGGAATTCTCAGTTCACATTGTTACAGACACCAGTAGCTAAGCTGGAAATTTGGGGAGGGATGAAACAGTCTAAATGCCCAATAGCCCTTTGCATTTAATAAATTACTACTATTTAATATATGAGACTCACATAATTTTCAGCTACATTTTTAAAGCCAGAGAGCATACTTCATTTGCCTAGTAATGAAATAATGCATATGAGTAATGCTGGACCCAAAAAAACCCCCCCAAAACGAAAAAACAAGCCCCTAGAGCAAAAAGAAACTACCACTTGGGGTACAAGTGTTATTTGACCTACAAGAGTAAAAACTGAGTAATTTTTATCTTAGAATTATAGTTTGGAACATATTTTTACTTACCATCTTAATCATTTTGCAAAGTTCAAAATCTGGCCTTTTTCCTATTGCATAATCCGCTTTCACTTCAGAATAAGTATCGTTAATTATTGCCAAGAACATGTTCTGGGGAGAAATATTCAAATATTTTAATTAAAATTTAGTTTCAATGTTAGTGATTTTAAAGTTGAGAGCAGTGGCATGCTTTGAAATCCTGGCTACTTGCTGGACTGAGGTGGGATGATTACTTGAGCCCAGGAGTTCCAGATTAGTCTGGGTAACATAGTGAGATTCCTGTCTTAAAAACAAAATAAAAACAAAAAAAGGTTGATGACTTTAAAAAGTGATGGGATTTGTAAAATATGATTTAAATTTTAAAAATAACCTCAATGCTTAATAATAGGTAAATGGCCATGCAGATAGAGTAGAATGGAAAATGTAAAGTGTATGCATGTGGGCAAATATGTACTCCTATGTATACTAACTGGTTACTAATATATATTATACATACACGAATTTATCAGTATTATTATGATTGCCTCAAACAGTGATTGTCCTGCCTTAGTCTCCTGAGTGCTAGGATTACAGGCGTGCACCACCACACTCAGATCTTAATTTATCAACATTATATGTTAGAAAAAAACAATACTTAAAGGCTCACAAGGGTGTTTAAGTTCTATGAAGCTTTTTAGTTTTTTTTATTTTTATTAGTACATTTTGCAGCATATGATAACATTCATCATGGGGTGTTGGTACCTGTACATAACACATCAATTCTTTTTACATTTCCTTATCTTGGGAAGGTTTATAGTTCTATGAAGTAAAATTGTACTAATGTACCTACAACTACTAATGCCCAGATAATGCAAATGTGGAGACTATATTCTTGCTCCCAGCCAAGCTTTCTGTCTTTAACTCCAGTGCAGCTCTGTTACCCTGAGAACTGGCTATCACCAGGGCAGGGACTGTGCATCACTGTTTTTCTTTCTTTTTTTTTTTAATTTTATTTTAAAGAGAATAAAACAAAAGAGGAAAGAACAAAGCGCATCACTGTTTTTCACGGAGGACAAAAATAGGGCCTTATAGTAAGCCCGAATAAATAGATGTGGTGAGGCACACCTCTAATCCCTGCACTCAAGAGGCTGGGCTACATAGTTCAAAGCCACCCTGAACTACATACAAAAACTCTGTCTCAAAAAAACAAAAACAAACAAACCTATTCTGAGCACATCTGAGAGACCTACCCAGTGACTCCTAGAAATCACAAATAAGTGAGCTTTTAGTCATAGAGCCCCAAAGCCATTAAAAAATGGGCAGTTAGTTTTGTTTTGTTTCTTTTAAACAGGGTCTCACTCTGTAGTTCAGGTTGTCCTCAGACTTACAGTGATACTCCTGCCTCAGCCTCCTGAGTGCTGGGATTACAGGTGTACACCACCACGCCCAGCTAGGAAAAATATTTTAATAGCTGAATCTTCCTAGTACAGATAATCCCAACCTAGAGATTACTAGGGCATTCAAATTATTAGTGTAAAGGACTGAGTATATTCCTGGCTAAAATAAATACCTAGATGTTAAATATGATCACATTCCCCATTGAACAACTTGAAACAGTAATGACATAAGAGATTATGATTATTAAGAATCCATGACATTCTTAACAAATGTAGTGTTCTGTCAAGAAAACAATAGTGCTGCAATTTCTTCTAATTTTATTTTTCTAAAAAATGTAAGCAAAAAGGGGAAAATAATATATGGTCATTCTTACCAGCAAAACAAAGAACACAAAAAAGATGAACGTGATAAAGTAAATGGGTCCCAAGATCCAGTTGGCTTGCTGAATACCAGCAAAATTAAAATCTCCAAGAACAATTCGAAATTGTGCAAATCTTTGATGAGAAGAAAATACATTAGTAAATACTAAATCTTTTCATACACATATATGACAACTGTAGGGGTTACTAATATCTCCAAGAAAGTGTCTAGTTGGACACGGCACATACTGTCTAGCTGGAGTTGTTACTCCAGAGGGTTTTGTTGTTGTTGTTGTCACTGGGAATCAAACTCAGGACCGTGGCCTTGCCAGGCAAGTGCTGTGCCACTGAGCTATATCCTGGTCCCCAGAGTTTTGTAAAGGTGAAAATAGAGAGGCTTGAGATACCACAATAGTTAAACAGGTAGTTCAGGAGATGATAAGCTTCAATTTATTTAACCAAGGTGAATTTAGTGTTCGCCTATAAGATTTGAACCCTGTGATACCTGTTTTCAAGCTGTTTTGGCACTGCATTCCTTGGCCATTCCAGTGCTATTCTAAAACTTTAAAAATTCGATTTTGTCCGAAAAGTGATTTTTCAACTTATACCTAGACCCAAGAGCCCTAAACTTTTTAGTGTTGGTTATGTGTTTAGTTTTTGTCTTAACTGTCTCAACTTTAACAGTTTGTAACTCGCTAGTCTCAAGTGCTGGTAATGATTCTCACCATGGGCCTGAGTTTGTAACTGTAAAAACTTGCTTTTGATATTAAATACCACTTAAAGCATTACAAACCTCTATGAAAATGAAGATATTATATTAGGCATTAAGTAGCAGAAATACAATTAGGTTTTCCTAAACTGAAATCTTATTTTCTCATTAATTTTCAATGGCATTGCCAAGTAAACCAAGGATATTAGTATGTCTGTATGTTCATATGATGTATGTTCTTTAAGGGCAAATCTGGGAAGAAATTTTTAATAGTACACTGATACTCTGTGGTATCAGTCTGACTGTTCAGTCATAAGGAAGAAGATCTTTTGTCCTTTGTTGCTTTTGCCAATAACATAAAAGAGAACAGAAGGCATCTACAATGAAGGACATACTGAGTCAAAGAAATAGGCTAATTTGAGTCCTAGGACTCAGAGTTGTCCCAGTTCTGTTCTGTTTTGTTTTTCATACCAGAAATCAAACTCATGACCTCATGCTTGTCAGGCAGGCACTTATGCCACTGAATTAAATCCCTAACTCCATTTGTCTGGGGTTTTATTCCTAGTACCTATATACAATGAAACCACAATTAAATATTCATCTTGTTTTTAATACTGGCTTATAATGTTTTTCTACGTAAGAAAGAATGCTGAATAGGAAGAAGATGAAAAATTTTCCACACAACCAACGTTGTTTCTTCCTTTCTTGTATAGGACAGTTAAGAGGTTCTCTTTCAATGTTTCTAGCTTGATTTTGTTGTCGTTATCCTAAAGTTGTGTTTATATAAGAAACAGTAAGTCAACAACATTGCTTCTCATTCTTTTCTCCAGAAACTAGGTCAGTAACTAAAGGTCCCATTCAGCTCTTTCCTATCAGGAAGGTATTCAGGTACCTGTGTTGTTCATAGTGAGAACAGTAAAAAACCTAAGCACTCATTGGATGGCTATAATCACAAGGTAACTAGGAGAATCCAAATGTGCCTTTCTTCTCTTAGCTGGAGCTTAGTTTATTCATTTTTTGTCTTTAAAATTTTTTAAAATTTTTTGTAAGCTAAAAGGAACAAACAATGCCTTGCAACAGAGGATTAATACTGTAACTTCTTGATACTCTTGGTAACTTTCTGCACATACTTTTCATCAGAAACTTTGGAGGCCAAAATAGTCAAAGCGCTAAATGGGAAAGCAAAACAAAACTCAAAACAAAACAAAAATCTCAACCAATTTTTTTTTTTTTTTTTGAGACAGGGTCTTGTCATAGACAGGCTATGTAATTCAGGCTAACCTTGACATCCCAGCAATCCTGCTGCCCCAGGCTCCCAAGTGCTGGGATTACAACTCCACTATGCAGGATGTCAACCAAAAATTCTATATCCAGCAAAACTGTCCTTCAAAAGTGAGGAAAAATCTTCCCAGATAATCAAAATCTGAGAGTTCATCACCACGAGACCTGTTCTAGTCTTACAGATGGAAATGAAAGCATTGCAAAAACATATGAAAAAATACAGATCTCAATAGAGGTAAATAAATGGGCATTTTAAAAAGCTATTATTGTAGTGGTAATGTATAACTCCACCTTTTATTTTCTACATTATTTAAGAGACTAATATGTTTTCAGAAAAATAATTTCAGTATCCTCACATTGATTTATAATCTACATTTTGTTTTCTACATACTTCAAAAAGGCTAGTACCTTACAAATACTAGTTTGTTTTTGGACACAGTGCACAATGATTTATTTTTGTGACAACACTAAGAGGGTGGAGCTATAAAAACAGGGTTTTTATATAGAATTCAAGCTGGTATAAATTTAAATTAGAGTATTGCATAACTTTAGGATGTTTTATGTAATCTCTATGTAACCACAAAAAAATTATAGAATATATTGAAATGAAGTAAGGCATAGAATATATTGAAATGAAATAGGCTGAGACAGGAGAATCAAAATTCTAGCCCCACTTGTTTCAAAATAAAAAAATTAAAAAGAGCGAGGAATATAGCTAGTGGAAAGGTCCTGTGTTCACTCACACAGTACAGTAAAAAAAAAAAAAGACATTAAAATGTTTCACTGCAAAAACATTTCTTTAAAAAAACCAGCTAAATCCAAAAGGAAAAATGAAAAAGCATTTTTTTCTAACTTGATCTAATAATAGTTAAAAAAAAAATGGATATCAGCAGCCAGGTGTACTGGTGCACACCCATAATCCCAGCACTCTGGGAGCCTGGGGCTGGGGATATAGCTCAGTACCCTGGCCCTGGGTTCAATCGTCAGTACCAAAGTGCAGGGTAGGGGGTTACCACCATCCATTTGGATCATTCAGTGCCAAATCTTACTTTGAGTATGACAGATATTTTGTGTTCAATGAAAATACAGAGCCAAGCTTAATTAAAACTTATATTACCTCTTATTGTAGCTGTTTCATGATTTTTTTGTTAAACAACATACAATATAGAAAATACGATTATACTAATTACGCATACTAAGAGCTTACATGGCATTTTGAAAAGTCGAAAAGTCATCAACTTGTGATCCAAAAACAAGAAATCCTAACTGGGCGTAAGCAAAGAATATTATAAAAAACATGATGGCAAATCCTACTATGTCTTTGATACAGCGGGACAAAGTTGATGACAACTGAGACATTGTCTTATTGAAGCTTATAAATTTGAATATCTGAAAAAGAACAAATTTAAATGAAATAGGATATCAAAGATTATAATTACATATATCAAAGATTATAACTCCTTAGAGTAAGTTAATTTCAGAACAATTCTGTTTCAAATTGAAGGAGAAGGCCGGAAATATAGTTCAGTGGTACAGTGCCTGCCTGGCAAGCACAAAGTCCTGAGTTCAATTGCTGGTACAAAAAAAAAAAAAAAAAAATTAAAGGAGGAATCTAATGATAATTAAGGATGTTTGAAGATTTATCAGCAATTAGTACAAAACCAAACTACTTTTAAAATTAGTCAATAGGTAAGAAATTTATTTAACCTTAGCTTTATAGTTTAAATTCCTATTATATTTGAAGGCTATTGTAACATGTGACATAATAAGATATAAATACCTTTATCCATGCAAAGAAGATAGTAATAGCAATTATATTGTTGTAATAAATGTGCCAGTATGCAAGAAAATAGAAGTCTGAATATTTTTCAGTACTTTTTAACAGCTGTCCAAGCAGGAGAAAATTTTGTATATTACAATATGCGTAGAAGAAAACAGTTACAAAACACAACTAAATGGGAAAACAAGAAAAGTTAAATTAGAAAATATTTCTACTTTGAAATCTTTTGTAGTCTGTAAAGAAACGCATGAAAATCTTCATCAAAAGTTTCATAAAAAGGAAAAGATAGGGGATATATATATATATATATATATATATATATTTTTTTTTTTTTTTTGTATCAGGGATCAAACTCACAATTTTGCGCTTACCAGGCAGACGCTTATGCTGCTGAGCTAAATCCCTGGCAAGTTTTTTTTTTTAAGGACATATAGTTTTGACATAAATGGAAATAACTCTCAATTTATGGAAGCTTAAAGTAACAATTCTCTATATAGATATATTAATGCTGTGGCCTCCTAATCTACCTACTTACCTCCTTGAGTCATAAAGTGAAAATATAAAATGTGTCATCCTGCCTAGGATGTAAGGGTTTCTGCTCTATATGATACTTAGAAGTTTAATATGCTGGATGTGGTGGCACACAACTGTAATCCCAGGACTCAGGAAGTTGAAGCAGGAGGATCATTGTAAATTCTAGACCAGCCTGGGCTACAAAGTGAGCTCAAGGCCAGCCTGAATTGCACAATGAGACCCTCTCTCAAAAAGACCACAGAAAAAAAGTTTAATATTTTCTACCACGTAATTCTATAAGAAAAAAAAATTACCAAAAATAAATCCTTTTACAAATTTCTTTTTAAAAAGGATTTGAGGCCCAGGTTGTTCTAGGTATCTGAGTTTCAAAACTGTCATAAAATCTTAGAGTTTCCTTGCTTACAACTGACACTCATAGTTAACCATCTAATGCTATGCCCTTTGTTAGGCATTACTGGGGTACTAGAAACAGCACTTTTGGACTCAGAAACTTTCAATCTGCTTTTGGGAAGCAAACTTTAAGTGCTGGGTTAGCTACAGCTAAGGGCCAGTGAAAGTGAAAGATCAAATTGTGGAAGCCAGACTTTGTTCCTTGACTATGTCTAAGGCCAAACTTACAACATTTAGCTTGGCCTGGATACAGCTCCATGTTTATCTTAGACATTCCAGTGCCTAAAACTGGCAGTCTTCGGTGTTTCCTTCAGGGATGATTTCCTGATTCTGGTGCCCTGTTCTCTCAAGGTACTCTCCGGTTGCTCAAGCCCCCTCCTTAACTTTAGTTTTTGCTTAGGCTTGTCTTTTGCCTGTTTCCCCACTGGTGTGAGAAGGAATGAACATTTAGGCAACATTGAAAAGTACATTTGAAAGAAATTTGCTCAGAAAGATTCATGATTGGTGAAATATGTCACCCTGTGAGGAATACATTTTTTTTCATTGTTATTTTCTCTCATTCTCCCTCTCTCTACCTCCCAACCCCTGCCATCACCCCACCCTCACTCACCCCACCCTTCTCTCCATCTCTTTCTCTATGGCCCAGTCCTGGACTGAAGCAATCTTCCTGCCCCAGACTTCCAAATCAGCTGGGACTACAAGTACTCACTACTACGTCTGACAGGAATACCTTTCCCTGAGTGCATAAAAGGAGACCTAATGTGTGTATGAAGTCACATTTATGGAATCACATATTCCTCTAGATTTCTGCTGGGCTTTCCCAATGATCCAATCAGAAAAAAACAGATTTCTCCCTTTTAGCATTACATCGTTAGTATGTACAATGACAGTTTGCTTTAGGTTTAATACTTGTAGCTTTTCAAATAAGTGCAGGCTGAATAGAAAATCTGTATGCTTTCTTCTTTGGTGGGTTCAAATGTGACCCCCTTCAGCCTTACACATGAATATATACTCACCAGCAAAAGTAGTACTTCTAACCAGTTCCAAATACTTTTGAAATAGGTGAATTTAAATTCTTTCATTTTTTTGAGTTCTTGTGTTGTGAAGACAACAAGAAAAATACAAAATGTGATTTCACAGGAGGCAATAAAATAATCATAGTAACTAACATATCTGAGGAGTTTCAGAGAATAAAACTGCCATGATGTAAGTATTCCTCCAGTTGCAGGAAATTCTGCTACCAATCTGTAAAATTAGGTTTATGATAGTATCTTTGAATTTCATTTATTTATAGTTTAGTGCTTAATTCAATGTGAAATTTCTAATGAATGACAATGTATATTTTAATGACAATTTTATAGAAAAAAGTAATGAAAACCAAAAAGAATAATTTATTTTGTACAAAATATGTTTCCTTGGGTCACAGGTTCAATTTAATAATTTTCAAGTAGATGTGATTATTTCTTTTCTTTTCTTTTTTTTGTACTGAGAATTGAACTTACAGCCTTGCACTTGCCAGGCAGATGCTTATGCTGCAGAGCTAGAACCCCAGCCCCTAGATGTGCTTATTTTTTATTGGCTTCATTTTTTCTATACCTTGACTATTCAGAGTAAAAGAACAACATAAGTGAGAAAGATGTGATGTTAGCCAGATATTCATTCTATTTTCTGTACAGACTACTCATTCAGAAATGGGAATACTAATTTATCTTCATAGGAGAATGAGGTGTTGTTCAGGAAAATGCTATTCTGTAGTAGTTGTTATTATTAGTTTAGACTATCTTCAAAATATGTAATTCTGCTGGGGATTTAGCGCAGAATCGTAAGTGCCTATGAGTTCAATCCCCGGTACCAAAAACAAACCAACCTATCAAAATATGTAATTCTTTTTTTTAAAAAAAAAGCCCAAAATGTAATTCTTGAATATTTAAAAAGCAAGAAATACACTCTCCACCACTAGTTTATCAGCGATATGTCTTGCTTCTATATATCAGGCTCCCATAATCTAGTAAAATATTTTCTGTTTATTATAGGCATTAGATGTTAGATACAATGATCTATGCAAATAGGAGTATATATTTTTTTGAGACAGATTCTCACTATATAGTCCAGATGGTCTTGGGCTACAGCCCAGGCTTGCCTTAATTTCACAGGGAGACTCTCCTGCCTCAGCCTCCTAAGTTCTGGGATTACAGATTGTGCCATTGAGCCTGGCAAGAAGTATAAAAATTAATTCTACCACTAAATATAAAAAGATTTAAAAATTGTTCACTATTACTTCTTGTATTCTTCATAATGTGAGATATTTAAGAATTTGTAGTAATTTAAGGAACTAGCATGTCTTATTGCAATACTACAATGCAGTTATTCCTACCTAGATATTTATTATTACTGGAAGCCAGGCAAGATGTTTCACACCTGCCATCCCAGCACTCGGGAGGCTGGAAGATTGCCTCGAGTTCAAGGCCAGCCTGGGTTACACAGTGAGTTCAAGGCCAGCCTGCACTACATAGTGAAATCTTGTCTCAAAAAAACCCAAAAATAAATATTTATTGGTACTGGGAAAGAAAACCCCACAAAGCCCCAGTAACAAATAGAACTGTTAGATGGAGAACAGCACATCTGTAATCCCAGAACTCTGGGAGGTTAAAGCAGGAGGATCACAGGCTTGAGCCCAGCACGGGTAGCAATTTAGCAAAATGCTGTTTCAAAATAAAAATTAAAGAAGGGCTGTGAGTACAGCTCAGTGTGGAGGTCCTGGGTTCAATCACCAGTATCATAAAAAAAAACAACTAAGCAAAATAAAATTAACTCTGTAATTCTCTATGTTCCAAAATATATTCTGAATTAATTAGACAATGAATGTGGTGGTGTTTTACTTTCTTTTTCATCATCATCACCATTGTCTGTGGTACTGGAAATTGAACCCAGGGCCTGTATATGGTGGGCAACTGCTCTGCTACTGAGCTCCATCCCCAGCCCTTTTTTGTTTTTGATAGAACTACATTATATTTATTTTAAGAACTACATTATATTTATTTTACAGATTATGATTTAATATCAGCATAGCCATGCACAAACTGGAAACCTCAGTGAGGTCTCTGCATGGTTTTTAAATTTCACATATTAATACAGACGTTTTCAGACACTTACCTAATGATGCAAAACAGGTTTACATTAGCATTGTATAATGAAAAATCAATAAAAATAACCCTGGTCCCTCTTGTGATCCAGTTGTTTAATCGAAGGTCAATGAACTTGTTTTTGTTTTCAGATTTTGATTTTGATAAGGTGAAAATATATCCCCCATTTTGGTAAACACCAACTAATCCCCAGTGCCAAGGGGAGTTGGTAGCAGAAGTAGAATACTTCCATCTGTTAAGACATTAAAGAAGCAGTGGAGAGAAATGTGAAACCCCTGTCGAAAAGTAGTCAAAGAATTTAAACTAATATTTGGTTCCAAAGTAGTAGTTAAAAGCATTTTTTATTAGCAAGTGCATAAGTGTCATTGTAAAGCAAGATGGTGAGTTAAAGATTAAATTAAAAGGACTAAGACAGTATGGTCTATTTTGTTGTTGTTGTTGTTTTAGGGCTTATTTTGGGTAACACACTGAACAGTGTTAGGAGAAAAATGGTATCTTAGAATCTAGAAATTATGAGGGTTTTTTCTTTAACTTGTCTCTTTTGTCTTACGAGACATTTGGTTTTTGAGTGGGGCAAAAATATCAGGAGTTTTGATTCAGAGATATATCAGTAACAAGGTAAAGGTGCTTTGTTTTGTAAAAGTTAAGCATCATTATAAACTTTGATACAATGTATGTATGTTATATAGCTGCTTTATTTTAACTAAAATACATAAAGTAAAATGTATATAACTTATTTTCCTATTCTTTTTACTTTGAATTATGAGATACTCAAAAGACAGCTTTGATTCATTTTAGTCTTATTCAATTTCCCCAACATATATTTGAAAGATTCCTCAAAAATTACTGCCTAAACCTTTTTTCTATTAATAACAGTATGTTTTCATCAGAGCAGGGAGTGTAAGTGCTGAAACCACTAAGAAAAAGTATGTATAAATATTATAAGTACTTTTAATTATAATTATTATAATGATTATAATTACATTACTGGGGATTAAACCCAGGGTCTCAAGCATGCTAGGCAAGGACTGTAACACTGAGCTACATCCAGTCCTTTTAAATTTTCTTCTTCCACATCTTTTTTTTTTTTATTTTAAAGGGGGTAAAATTAAACACAACAAAACAGAACAGAACAGGACATAAGAAAGCATAAATTTCAAAGCTAGACAACCAGAGATCTTTACTATCTGTCATATTGTCTCTTGTTTTCTTCCAAATGGTTGTCCTTATCTTTGCATACAGGGAGCTCATACTAAATAACATAGCCAATCTTTTCACAAGATGTTTAATTCACTGGCTCCCACTTGCTAAGGTGGGGGGGCACCAGACAGGGGACAGGATGACATGAGATATTTGCTTCTCAGCCTGTGCGCTGGTAGGCTCACAGCTGCCCCCGAGAGGGGAGGAGTTCCTTGTTCTCCCCGCACTCCGAGTCAACCGAGTCAACCGCACGGTGCAGGTCCCGAGAGGCGCCAGGGTCTCTCTCCTTTGGGCCACCAAAAGTCTGCCATACTCACTTGCTATTTCTTTCTGATGAACTGACCATTCCATTTCCAAAGTTCTGAAATGGCCAACAGACCACAGAAAGAATTCTCTTTAGGCTCCTGTTTGAAACCAGCAGCTACAGCAATCTGCTGGCCTTGCTGCAGGGCCAGTTCCACATCTTTTTTTATTAGTATATATTGATATAGATTAATGGTTTTTATATTTTATTATCTTAATATGGTACATATGTTAAGCAATTTGGAGTGCTAAATGGACTTCCCATTCCTGGGATAATAACCAGATCATGATATCTGATTTTTCTTAGTGTTGTTGGAGTTTGCTGAGAGTATATGTGTCTATATGCAACAGAGCAACTGGTTGGCAGTTTTCTTATAATTTTGCATTTTAGCATCAAGGTAATGCTGGCCTCTCAGAATAAATTGGAACAATATCTCCTATTGAACAACATCTCCCACTCTTGTATGTTTGGGAAGTTTGTGAAGACTTGATATCACTTTTTTAAATGTTTGGAGAAATCCACTAGTGAAGCCCACTGGACCTATTCCAGGACTATTTCCACTTCTTTCTTCTGCACCCTTTTCCTTTCATCTGCACCCTGTTTTAGAGATCTG